>RJWJ010001095.1:0-150656 GCA_004363605.1 Indri indri
GAAATTACAAAATATTAGTGATGGAGGTGGGGGTAGGTAGGTAGAAAAGAAAAAGCTTGGGGCATCTGCAACGTGGCATTTCTCAATCCCAGGGAGGGCTCTTATGCAGTCTCCACCTACTGCCATGTACCTGAGTTAGAGAGTCTTTGAGGTTCAGCTCTGCATTACGCTGACAGATCTCACTTCTCCAGGCTTAAGAGATAGAGACTGTCTGGGAAAAGCATGAGGGCAGGGTGTGAGTTCTGTGGGCCAAAAGAGGAAAGGGCATTTCCCTAAAATTCCAGGACTTAGCTGGAGATGGTTCCAAACAGGTTTGACTTTTCTTCAGTTTCCCTCTGACTTCTCTCTCTCCACCCACAGATACCCCACAGGGACACTGGCACCAGCCACTGAAGCACATTTCTGAACTGCTCAGAAAAATTGTTGAAGACCAGACTTGTGGGTAAGCAAACACTGACCACTCCTAGGTCTGCTGCACGTGTGGTTTCCCTTGATCCGTACTTTCCCTTTGAGCAGGGCTGACAGACCAGACAGGTGAGCACCGTCACAGGTGAGAGGTGGAGGAAGCTCGTGGCTGCATGTGTTGCTGTGGGCAGGTCAGAATAAATAGGCCTGCGTGTATAAATACCTGTATAGAAACTCTTCTAAGTAATGTCTGCCCTTACACATTTTGAAATACACAGGCGTAACAATAACAGAAGAGACGCTAGAAAAAAGCAGTGCCCACATGCTGGGAACCCTGGCCGTGCAGAAGGAAAAGGGTGCTTCTCTGGGTCCTTCCTTCTTCTCTCTAGATCTCTAGGGAAGAAAATTCTAAATTTCTCCTGCCCAGGTGGGTGGAATGTTAAATGTTTGTTTTTCCTTCTCTTTAATAAATACTTCTCTAAATTAGAAAATCCATTCTAACATAAACTAATTTCTAACATTATGGTATTAGGTGCCCTCTTTTTTTCTTTTTTTTTTTTTTTTTGAGACAGAGTCTTGCTCTGTTGCCCAGGCTAGAGTGCCGTGGCATCATCCTAGCTCACAGCAACCTCAAACTCCTGGGCTCAAGCGATCCTCCTGCCTCAGCCTCCCGAGTAGTTGGGACTAGAGGCATGCGCCACCATGCCCGGCTAATTTTTTCTATATATATTTTTAGTTGTCTGGCTAATTTCTTTCTATTTTTAGTAGAGACAGAGTCTCGCTCTTGCTCAGACTGGTCTTGAACTCCTGAGCTCAAATGATCCACCCGCCTTGGCCTCCCAGAGTGCTAGGATTATAGGCGTGAGCCACCACGCCCGGCCTAGGTACCCTCTTATATGTGTTATTTTCCTGAAAGCATTCATATTTAGGCTTTAAGTTCTTTCTAACATAATACTCTTTGGCTTCCTCTTAACTTCCTTGCTTTTAGAGTATGAATAATATTTCATTCATTGTCTATACTAGCCTACTGAGACTATCTTATTTGTTCCTTTTGTCACTTTTCCTTCTTGAAATTCTCTGTAATCTCATCACTGAGCCAACACAGATTATGGTTGATGTTCCTAGGTCCGTGAGCGCTGCCTGAAGGTTTGGGTGCCAGATACTCACTCCCCCATTCCCCAAGATTCTTACCAATAGAGAATACACAAAAAAGCACTGGCAACCATATGGGGACCAGAGTATCGGCTGTATTAACTGTCTGCAGCACCCTGTCAGCCCCACATGTACCCTTTTTGGTTGTCTTTGTTGAAGAAAGAGCAGGACTTAGACCCAAAACCTCATGGGGCTCCACCTTAACCTAGACCTTGGGGCCACCTTTGGGGGTAGGTATGCGAGCAGGTTAGGCCCTTTCTCAGTCGGCCATGTGGAACAGTCTTGCACGCTCAGTTACTGGTGGAAAAGAGAGTAGGACGAGGCTGATCTCTGACCCCTGATCCAGGCATGCTGCAAGGGGTCTGCAGGGGAGGGCACTGGTAGAGCCCCTTCCTTGCTTTGAGGCATCCTAACCCAGCCCACCACCAGTGTGGCCCCCAAAGTGTCAGCTCTGACCCTCTCCTGGGGACAAGGGAGTAAGATGAATATTCCCACCTTTCCTTCCTTTTCTGTCCATTCTGCAAGCTCGACTACAGAACATTTAATCGCTTGTTCTCAGGGAGGATTTGGACAGGAGGAAGGCAGTGACCAGGGCGGCGAGCACAGCGCTTAGAGCTCGGGAGTTCCATGGGCCAGGCAGAGGAACATGGAACCAGATCGAACAAAGACAGCCCCTGCAGCGGGGCCTGGAATACTCCTGTTCCAGTCACTTCCCTCAGTCCAGAGGGGAAGTTCTGATCTAACTTGATCTCAGGCCAGTCCTGCTCCATTTATTCCAACGGAGACGATAAACTGCTGAGACTGTCACTGCACGAAGGGCTCTACCCTTTAACCAAGCATTGCAACTCCCAGCTGCCAGTGCAGCGAGAGATAGCTTCATAAAAGCTTTAACTTTCTAGTGTTGATATATATGTGGTGACAGGAAAGAATACATGCAACTCATTAAAAATTAATAATCAGCGAAACATCCACCAGATCCTTGTGTCTTGTCAGCAAAGAAAGAGCAGGTTTCTGCTTGCGTCCCACCCGCCACCCCTTCCTCACGAAGGGTGGAGGCCAACAGCCTTCTCTGGTCTCCATCTGGACCTGAGGGAGCCGCCCTCGTTTCTGGCTCTGGAGCCACCTGGGTGGCTGCCGTTGTGGCTGGGAAGCCCTATTCTCCACAGCAGCCCAGCTGTGCAGGCCCTGCAGAAGGCGGGGGCGGGGGGCACATTGCCAGGTTGTCCTGTGTTGTTCCTGTTGGTCACAGGCCACAATCTTCCTTTCTCAGAGCCTGTGCTCACTCATGGTACCTGGCTATAAAAACTTACATGTCCTCAGCCCTCATGGGGTTTCTGAGAGGCATCCTTTGAATGTCCTGAGATGGGTTCAGAGTGGCATTCAGAGACTTCCTGAGTCTAACTTGTGTTCCTTGCAGGTTGTACTTCAGTGGCTAAGTGCAATATGAGCCAACTGTTCACAGACATTAAAGTGGCTTTAAGAACCAAAAGGAAAAAGAACTCAGGTTGCCCAGCTGCCATCTGTTTTGGCTCTGTTCCAGGTCCTGTGGAGGCCCCTTTGAGAGCTGGTTTTTGTTCGTTCACTTCGGAGGATGGGCCGATATGGCGGTCGAGCAGTTACTGATGTCAGAAGCTGAACCCCCTGCAGCCCTGCTGTGGCTCTTGGCATTCTACTACAGCCCATGTGACGGGAGTCAGCAGAGAGCACGGACCATGGTGGGTGGCAGGCCCCACGGTGTGTGCGTCCAAGGGCAGCTCTGGGGTGCCGAGAGGATCCTGCAGGGAGGGGCGCTGTAGCTGGTTTGGCTTCCGCTGACTCCCCCCCGCACCTAAGCTCTGCAAGCTCATGGCATAAGTCGTGGTAATGTGTAGTTGTCCATCTTGACAGGTGGACTAGGGGTGGGCTTGTGGTCAAAGTCATTGTCCTGCCTCCACAGAGTTCACTGGAGGCAAGACACTGCCACTCTGTTCTGGGAAGCGAGGGGATGAGGCACAGCCCTTCTGTCCTTGAGGTCACTTGATCTGTCCTTGCTCGGCTGCCCTTGTTTACAGATGCTCCTGACCCTCGGGGGCCTGTCCTCCAGGGACGTCGGCTCTTCAGCCAGCTCCTCTCTCCTGCTCAGCAGCCTGGCCACGCCTGCTCCATCTTGACTTACTGCTTTTTTGGATCAGCCAACAGATTCTCACATTACCGGCTTTGTTTAGACCTCTTACTAAAGTAATCACATGATATTAACCACTTTGCTTCAGAAAAGGGACTTGGTCATTTCCTAAATAACAGAGCAGCTAAGTATAGGTAGGACGGGGTAACTGTCTGTGGCAAAGACAGTTGTTATTTCATGTGGAATATAATAATTACAGGAAGCAATGCTTTGATTAAAGGCTTTGGCACCTCTCTTGCAAACATTTATTTGCTGGTTTTTAAAACTTCAACTGCCAGTGCTTTTTGCTGATTTAATAATTAAAGAGAACAGGTTTCATTATGTATAGAGCAGTGTTGCTATTTGCTTTACATTTTCTGTTGTTGTTTGAAAAAAGCAGGCACTAGTACAGATGTTTGTATGTTTTACTTTTTTAAAGGCTTGCATGATGGGGAAAGAAAAAATTTTGGATTTTAAAAAGTTGGAATTTGGTGATAATTTATTTTGGATCAAAAATAAAATACTTTTTAGAAATTATCATAATCCACATAGGTATTTGAGGATTGCTACCTGATTAAAAAGAAAGCCTTCTGTTTCTTCTTCCTTAAAATATCACATTGAAACTAATTAAGGAAAATCCTAGTTTATGTTTTTCATCATCTTATTTTTAATAATGAGCTGTATGAAGCACTCGTAATTTCAATAGCCTTTTTGTATGCATTCGTATTTCCTTCTGTATATGCTAAGTTGGTGGATATGTGTTAAATTCTTATCGGTTCACGGATACTGACAAAGATTCATTTTTGAAGTGTAGAGAAATACATTGTCCTATAAGACTTAATTTCTAGAAAGTTCTGCATTGGCACATCTTTCTACTAGCTAACTTGGTCTGTTTGTTTAAATAAAACCTATGCATAGTTCTTAGAGGATGCTTAGGCATCTTGGATGAAGATGGATTAACTCATTCAGAATATAGTTTAGTGCCATATGTCCATGTCCTTTGTAGCCCTCCTATTGTGATTGAACCCAGTGTTCCATACTAGAGATTCCAGAGCCCCTTCCTCCTTGGTGCCTGACCTGAGGCATGGGTGTGGGTGACATCCTGGGAAGGGAATTTTCTTGGTTTAAGTAATAATATGTACCTCTTGTTCCCCAGGCATTTGTGAACTTTAATCACTGGATGGTATCTTGGGTGACTTGAGAAACAAACTGTGAACTGTGTTAGAAAGCATTATTGTGAGATCTGATCACACTTGACAATAGCTGTGCCTTTGCCTTACTTAAAAGGTATAATTAAACCATGGTTAATCACTTAGCCCTGAATCATGTGCTAGGGCTGGAGTAGTTGTCTCTCCTGGCTGTCCTTGAGGAGCAAGAACATGGGTGCAAAGAGTGAGCCTGCCCCTGCCCAGGATGCGTCCTGCCTGTGCAAAGGCCTGGCCCACTCACTGGCAAACCACATTCTCTGCCAGCCAATGTTCATCCCCCCCCTTTTTTTTTTTTTGACAGAGTCTGACTCTCTCACCTGGGCTAGAGTGCAGTGATATCATAGCTCACTGCAGCCTCAAACTCCTGGGCTCAAGTGATCCTCCTGCCTCAGCCTTCTGAGTAGCCTGGGACTGTAGGTGTGTGCCACCACGCTCGGCTAATTTTTCTAGTTTTTGTAGAGATGGGGTCTTGCTTTTGCTCAGGCAGGTCTCAAACTCCTGGCCTCAAGCAATCCTCCTGCCTCAGCCTCCCAAAGTGCTAGGATTATAGGCATAAGCTACCGTGCCCACTGTTCATCTCCTTTTGCTCACTGAATTGGATCATGATTTTTTTTAAAAAAGTCTATATATTCTTAAGAATCAGGCAAGGGTTCATACCCTTTAACCCAGTCACTATACTATGGAATTATACCAAGGAAATAATTAGAGATCCATACAAAGATTTATGTACAAGAATTCATCACAGCATTGCTTATAATTGCAAAAATTGGAAACTTTCAATAGCAAAGCTATTGGCTAAATAAACAATGAGTCTCTTTGGATGATAGAGTTATAGATCATTATAATTTTTTTTCTTTTTCTCTTTTCAAATTTTCCATAGTGAACAAATACAGATTTTTATAATGTAAGATTTAAAAAATAATACTTTGAAAAGAAAAGAAAGCTTTTTTCTTTCCCCTGAAAAACTTAGAAAGCATTTAAAGTTATGGGCATTCAAGTAGAAGCTTATGGACATGGAAAATGTTTGAAAAGAAACACAGGAACAAAATAGAAAGGAAGACCACATCTTAGGGAATTTTGGATAAGGGGAAAAATCAAACGCCAGTCAAGGAGAAATATAAAGGCATTATATATATGAATATAAAGGCATTGCACTGACATTTTTGCAGACCCATTTAGATGACAAAATGGTCCTGGGCTCCTGTAGATACCATCAGACCAGGACAGGCTGGGCCCAGCTGAGCGGGGCGAGGTGGCAAGAGCGTGGCCTGTCCTGTTGGACCCCTGCCATTCTCCGTGGAAGAGCCCCATGGTGCAGTTTCTCACGGTCTCGCATTATGGTCAGAATTGCTCACACAACACGCCTAGTGTACTGGAGTTTATGACAGACTTCATTGAATGAGGCCTTAACTTCCAGGGAAAAAACCATTTCACACAAAATCCATAAAATCGGTCATGGGAATTCTTAGAATAGGCCTAAGTATTCTTTCAAAACTGATGGAACATAGCTGTTCATGAGTTCCATGTGGCATTTTGGATCAGTTGCTTTGTTTTCCGAGTCACAACTTGATGTACTATTCTTGTAGCAAGCAGAAAAGTCTCAGCATGAAACAAACATTTTTTATGCAAAAACAACCCACAGACTTATAACAATTACCATTATTATGTGGATTCCACAGACTTGTGACCTCTGCTTGAGCTTTAAACATGTATGAACAGCCTGTTCCAGTATTTAAAACAAGCGTGTGTGTGTGTGTGTGTGTGTGTGTGTGTGTGTGTGTGTTCCCCCCAGCCCAAAGATAGCAAAAGGCAAACCTGCATTCTTATCCGAACACTGGCTCAGCGGAGGTCCCATTGCATGGGGCTTTAATTGATTTGTGCTGTGATAGTGAGTCTTCAAGGAGCCTTTTGTTCTTTTTCCCACAATATAAAAATCTGACTACATTCTGTTGAGGACTTTTCTCCGTTTCCTTCCATACAAAAAAAGGTCAATTCCTGGCATGGTGCCCTGGCTGCTTGGTGAGCAAGACGAAAGAAAGTCAAGAAATTTCCATTCCGCCCATTTGGGTTTGTGTGGAACAGTGTGTAAACTCGGCCGCACCGCCTCTTTCTCCCTCTCTCACGGGCCAGTTCTCACCTCTTTCTGGGGGTTGCTTCAAAGCAAATAAATCCTAGAAGAAACGTGTGTCCTGACTCTTCCCTAATCCATCACCCTCTGAAACTGTATCGTCCAGGTGGAGGTGAAGGCAGTGCTCGGCTGCCTGCTGAGGCTGTCCAGAAGGGCCACCCTCTCAGCCAGGGACCTGCTGGCGGCAGCGGATGAGGGCAGAGACGCAGACCCTGGACCACCCGTACCGCAGCTCCTCAGGCGCCTCCTCCTCACCTTCCTGCTCCAGGTTCCTGGAGGCCATGCGATTGCCCGGGACACCATCGCCCTGGTAAGCCCCCGCGTTTCCAGCATCCTAGTTCTCGTTTACACTTTAGGTGAAAGGTGAGTTGCCCTGGCCTTTGAGGGGGGTGTGTCCTGGACGCTGCCCGACACGGAGGAACGGTCGGGCTGGTTGACAGCTGGGACGGACCCCAGAACCTGCCCCCTGCAGCACCTTCATGCCACAGAAGAGAAGATGGAGGCTCAGAGAAAGGAGGCGCCTCTCCCAGGACACACGGCTACTGCTGGGGCTCATAGGAAAAGCGAGGTCTCCTCTGCCCCCGTGTGATGCTTTCGGGTACAGTGCACCACTCTCCTCCCTCATGGCAGCAGTAAGGCTTCAGTGAGAACATGCTCCTAAAGCAACCACAGCGCTGCTTGCTGCAGCAGTGCAAAGGACTGTGTTTGTTAAATTTGTACAGACTGGTTAATTACAAAGAATTCTTCCTGAAGCCCAGCTGACATGAGGGCTAAAGAATGGTCCATGTCAAAAGCGAGCACTACTCATGACATTAGATTTGGCAATGATTTCCTGGGTATGATACTAAAGACACAGGCAATGAAAGAAAAAATAGATAAATTGGACTTTATGAAAATTAAAAATTTCTGTTCCTCAAAGGACACTATCAAGAAAGTAAAAAGTTCACAGAATGGGAGGAAATATCTGGAAATAATGTATCTGGTAAGGGTTTAATACCCAGAATATATAAAGAATTCTTATAACTCAACAGAAAGATAACTCAATTTAAAAATGGGCAAAGGCCTTGAATAGACATTTCTCCAGAGAAGATATACAAATGGTCAGTATTCAGTAACATTAGCCATTAGGGAAATACAAACCAAAACTACAAAGAGATTCGCTTCACTCCCATTGGGATGGCTATTGGGAAAAAAAAAAGGAAAAACAATGCTGTAAGGATGTAGAGAAATTGGAGCAGTCACACATTTACATGGAATGTAAAATCATGCAGCTACCGTGGAAAAGAGTTTGGTGGTTCCTCAAAAAGTTAAACATAGAATTACCATATGACACAAATTCTGCTAGGTATATGCCCCCAAGAGAACTGATAGCAGGGATTTGGACAGGTATTTATACACCAGTGTTCATAACAGCACTGTTCACAATAGCTAAAAGTTGGAAACAACCCAAGTATGTCCGTCAACAGATGAATGGATAAACAAGACGAAGTGGTATATACATCTACAGAATATTATTCAGACTTTAAAAGGAATTTTTGGCACATGTTATAATGCTGGTGAACCTTGAAGACATTATGCTAAGTGAAATAAGCCAGACAGAAGGACAAATGTTATGACTCCACTTTTATGAGGTACCTAGAATAGTCAAATTCATAGAGAACGTATTATAGAATAGAGTTTACCGGGGGCTGGGGGAAGCAGGATGGGGAGTTAGTGTTTACTAGGTGCAGAGTTTCTGTTTAAGATGTTGAAAAAGTTCGGGAGATAGGTATGTGGTGGTGAGGGCTGCACAACTTTGAATTGCAAAAATGGCTAAAATAGCAAACTTTTTTTTTTTTTTTTTTTTTTGAGACAGAGTCTTGCTCTGTTGCCAGGGCTAGAGTGCCGTGGTGTCAGCCTGGCTCACAGGAACCTCAAACTCCTGGGCTCAAGCGATCCTCCCGCCTCAGCCTCCCGAGTAGCTGGGACTACAGATGCATGCCACCAGGCCTGGCTAATTTTTTCTACTTTTAGTCACCTGGCTAATTTTTTTTCTATTTTTAGTAGAGATGGGGTCTCGTTTTTGCTCAGGCTGGTCTCAAACTCCTAACCTCAAGCGATCCTCCCACTTCAGCCTCCCAGAGTGCTAGGATTACAGTGAGCCACCATGGTGAGCCACCCTGCCTGGCTTAGCAAATTTTATGTTATGTATATTTTACCGCAATTTAAAACAATGTCCATCTCAAAAAAAAGTGAGTACCAACATGGTGGCTCCAGGAGTTTTGTTTTATTTTTACTTTTTATTGACATATGCACACAGAAAATATACAATTTGATGAATCTTCACAAACCAAAAACACCCATGCAACCAGCAACCAAATCAAGAAAGGAACATTCCCAGCACCCAGAGGCCCTTCCTGCTCCCTTCTAGGGTGGGTTCTGTTTGAATGCGAATATTAATATGTGGAAAGTCCCAGTGATGAATGACCCAATGTGCCAAGAACCTCAGAAGACCAGGAGCTTGTCTCAGTCCTGGTTGGCCAGTCAGTGTGGAGCAGACCTTGGCTGGGACGAAGACAGCCCGAGAGCCTGAGGGGGGGCAGAAGCAGAAGAGGCTGGTGCCGTCTCCTCAGGGTGCAGCCCCAGCACAGTGGCAGGACTTCCAGGAATCCATTGTGTACTTTTATAAATGCACACCTGCAACAGCACAGATGACCTAGAGAACATACTAAGTGAAATCAGCCAGACACTAAAGCCGTTCTGCACGACCTCCCTTCTAAAACAGCTGAACTCATAGAAACAGAGAGTAGAGGGTGGTTACCAGGGCTGGAGGTGGGGGAATGGGGAAATGTTGTCACAGGGTACAGTCTTGCAGTTACAGGATGCATGAGTTCTGGAGACCTCATGTACAGCATGCTGACTGTTGTTAATAATAATGTATACTTGAAATTTGCTAAGAAAGTAGATCTCAAGTGTTCTCACCACTAAAAAAGTAACTAGGTGAGAGTGATGGGTGTGTTAATTAGCTTGACTGTGGTGATCGGTTCACAACGTATATCAAAACATCATGTTGTACACTTTGGGGAAAGAGAAAACAAATTGCAACATATGACAATAAACACCTGTAAATAAGGGGAAACATGCACACCTCACTTACTTCCCAGGCCACTGGGGTGGGAGAACACTGTAGGTGGGAGCTAAAATACGTCCGTAAAACTTGGTATCAGCCGGCTTTCCCTCTGGCCGAGTATAAGTAGCTGCTTTTCAGCTTCTGCCTCGGCAATGACCAGAGTCGGCATCGGCAGGGACAAGTCATTCTGACAGTGTGCACCCTTGACATAATGTGGAAGAAAATGGCACTTTATCTTGGTGGTCTTCCTCCCCAAAACCTGTAGCCCAGGTCTAATCATGAGAAAAACATAAGAGGGACATTCAACAAAATAACCAGTAGCCCCCAAAACTATCAAGGTCATTATTTGTAGAAAACATTCAAACCGTGCTTTTCCGGTGCTCTCACACAATTGTAAAGACAGAACACGACTTCTATGACCAGATGGGGGTGTTTCTGCCCTCCACCAAACAAGCAATCAGTTCTGCAGCAGACACCAGCTGGGTGTCCTCCAGTTCAATTCCGACACTGTCTACCTGGAGACAGCCTCACGTCCCATGGGGTGAGGCCTCAGTCCCCAAGACTGCCCCCCACCCCACACACCAGTCGCAAGTCCAGGCCGACTGGCTTCAAGTTGGAGTTCCCATGGCCTCCTCCCCTCTCAGCCCCACTTTGTGTTCAGTTAGTTTGCTGGGGCAGTTCACAGAACTCAGGGAAACACATTTACCAGTTTATTATAAAGGATATTACAAAGGATACAGATGAAGAGATGCATAGGTGAGGCATGGGGGAAGGGTAGGGGAGTTTCATCGCCCTCCTGGGGCGCCACCCTCCAGGAACCTCCATGCATTAGGCTGTCCGGAAGCTCTCCCAACCCAGTCCTTTTGGGTTTTTCTGGAGGCTTCATTAGTAGGCATAATTGATTAAACCATTGGCTATTCATTGGTGATTAACTTGACCTTTAGCCCCTCTCGTGCGGGGGGGGGGGGGGCAGAAAGTCCCAACCCTCTAATTATGGGTGGCCAGCCCCACCCCTGCTAACAGCCAACATTAGCATACAAAAACTTTGGGGATTCCAAGGATTTTAGGAGTTGTAAGCCAGGGAAGGGGACAAAGACCAAATATATATTTCACATATCACAGTCATCAAAACAAGAAAAGTCTGAGGAACTGTCAGATCCAAGAGGAACCTAAGGAGACATGATGACCAAATGTACTGTGTCCTGGGGGGGATCCTGAAACAGAAAAAGGACAAAAGGGAACAACTGAGGCAATCAGAATAAAGTCTGGACTTCAGTTAATTAGAACGTATCGATCTTGGTTCATTAATTGTGACAAACCTACCATTCTTTTTTCCCCATTTATTTTTTATTTGTGTCTATTCATGGGTACAAGTACAAGTTTGCTACATTGATTTATTGCCTTGCAGTGAAGTCAGGGTCTTCAGTGCGTCCATTACCAGAGCGACACTGTACCTCCAAGCGACCTCCCATCCTCCTCCCCTCCGAGTCTCCACGGTCCATTGTTCCACACTAGCGTCCATGTGTACACATTACTTAGCTCCCACTTACAAGTGAGAAAACATGTGCCATCCTAATGTGAGATGTTGATAATGGGGGACACTGGGTGTGGTGTATATGGGAACCCTTTGCTATCTCTGTAGTGACACTAAATCTAAAACTGTTCTAAAATGAAAAGTTATTTTAAAGAGTCAACAGCAGCCACTTTCAAATCATGAAAGTGTTGGCACCATTTTTGTCACCTGACCTCCAACCTCCTGCCCATGCCCAGGACATCTGTGGGTGGAGCCTCAGCCCTGCCACTGGGTCAAGGACAATTCCCACTCTGGCACTTCTCCCCTCTCCCCTGCCCACAGGGTATAAGGGAAAGGAACCCAGAGAAAGCACCTCTGAGACACCAGGCCTCTGCTTTAGGTACTCCAACCACATTCCCATCTACTCAGGGGAAACAGTCCACGTTCAAAATTGACCACCCTCCAGACTCGCCCACGCAGGAGCCACTGGGAAAAGGAGCTAGATCACACTGCCAAGTTCAAGTCACTTCCTGTGCTGGGCAGCCCATTCCAGGACAGTTCAGTCCCCGCCGCGCATTAACGCCACTGATCTGAACCTGAGATTGCGGGAGTGTGGAAGTCTCCAGGGCTTCATCATTAAATTTCATGAGCCAGTTTGGCTGCAAAGAACACAGAACAGCAACTCATTAAAGGAGAACATTCCAATGTTTCTCTTCCTGCACCGGCTTTTAGTGGCTGGGTGCTAGTCTGGACGCTGTCTTTTCAGACATTTTGAAACTGTCTTTATTAACACATCAACTTTCCTAACGGGGAGGCTTCGCTGTGGTGGCCACAGTGGCAAGTTGAAGGCCGGGCTGAGGCAGCTCGCAACAGGACAGGTGGAAGGATCCTCCGTGCACAGGCTGGCAACTCCTGGCTTCTCCCCAAGCACCTGGAAACAGCCCTGGGCAGGGTCTGCCTGGCCTGGGAGCAGGTGGTGGGTGCCAGAGGGTGGCTTTGGTCAGACACTTTCCCTCAAACCAGAGCTTGGGCTTCACTACCCTCAGGCCCCAGCCCTGGGGCAGCCAGAATGTGAACTCAGAGGGTTCGCACAGTGCTGCGTCCGGCTGGTCCCAGTACCTGCCCTGCGTCCTGGAGTCCAGCTTTGGAGAGCAGTGCCCGCTCAAAGCAGGACGACAGTGCCCTACAGAGGGCAAGGCCGCAGTCCCTATAGAGCCCTTGTTGCCTTTTGGAGCTGACCCCTTTCGGTGTCTGCCCCGCCTCGGTGAGTGGCACCATCCCTGAAAGGATGCGCAAGTGCTCCAGCGTCACCACCCTGCCCTCGAGTGTGCCAGCCCGGAGCTGGGCCACCGGCCCCCTTGTCTGGGAACCGGCGGTCCGCGCCCTCAGGCTATTCAGGATTCGCGTCTGCTGGCCTTGAATCTCTGAGTCCTCACAGGCTTTGCCTGCGGCCCCGAGGGTCTCCTGCCTTTCTGGCGCCCAGCTGCTCGCCTGCCCTGGCCACTGGCTGGCTTCTCCCCAGCCTCCTTCCTGCCCTGGATTCATGTTTCTCTTTCTTTCCTTCCAACTTCTGCTGCCCCACCACTGCTACAATAGCAAAATGCTAGCAAGACTCTGAATCGAGTTCATTCAGTTATATAGTCTTTGAACTCAAAGTAAATTTAACCCACTCTGCAGACACACATCAGCTGAGGTCAGCAAGGATGCGGATCTTTAGACCTTGGCTGCAGTGAAGAGGGGTTTGTATGTGAGTAGAAACCTTTGAATGGAACCACCTGGGAGGCGAGTTGGCTTATAAGAAAGATAAGAGGTTAGGTCTGCAGTGAAGACTGGTCCTGCTTCAGGTCGGGCCTGTCATCAGGGGGAAACTGCTCGACACCTGAGCAGGAGGCGGCCTTTTCCCACTTGAGTCCCAGGCAGTACATTAACTCTTCTAAGGTGTCCCAGGAAGATCACATTGTTTCCTCCATGAAGGACAGAGACTGCATCTGACGAAGGTCATCTACAGCCTCACATGCCTGTGATCTCTGCTATCAAGTGATAACGATAGACACCGGAGGCCATCCTGAAGCCTGCTGGGGCTGGCAGCCTGTGCTCCCCACCGCCAGCCACTCACCCTGACCAGGCTCCCTCCGAGCCCACTCACTGCCAATAGATGGCTGAGAAGAGCGAAAGTCACAGTCGCCCCAGCTCATTTATACACAGCTCCACATCCCATGCTGCCACTCACATAGTGTATGGACAGTGAGAGGTTCCCTTTACTGCTGGTCAGAAGACGGGGGGCCCAGGACTGAAGGGTTTCCTGGGCTGTGGGGCTTTAAGTGCTAAAACCATGATTGTCCCAGCAAAACCAGGGCAGTTGGTCACCATCCTGGAAGGGCCCAATGCAGAGATCAAGAGGAAGCTGACCCTGGGCTGCTCTGGCTAATGAACGTTTGTGGGTTCTATATAAACTTAAACTCATTAAATCAATGTGTATGTGTAGGTTATTCTTTCAAAATCTTAGGGCATCTTAATTCTTTTTGTGCCTAAAAAACCACAATAAATTCTTTGCACATCTAACTTTTGAGATTGTCACCCCTCCATTTTTTTCTCAGCTGAAGTTCTTAGGAAAATACTTACGGCCCCAACAAGTCTTGAGTGCCTTGAGGCTATATTTAGCAGAACTAACAGTGCCTGTTTCCTGCCTCCCTGCAAGAATCAGGTGTTAAGACCTTAGATGCCTATTAAAAAGCAAGTGGGCCTGGTTGCTAGCCCAGGAATGCCATATATGAGGCTGTTTGTGTCAAAACAGGTGGCATTTTCCAATTCTCGGATTAGTGCAAGCCTTTTGCAGAAAGTCAAGACACAGCACGCTCGTTTACCTGTCTCCCCACGGCAAGTAATCCCAACGCTTGTGACTGGCATTCCTGGAAAGTCCCTGTTTCCGAGCAGTGCTTGTTTGTGACCTTTGTGAGTGCGGGCAGCCGAGCCTTGATGCGGGAGGGTGGTCATTAGGAAAGGGCTCTGCTCATGGAGTGGCCAGCCTCTGAGAACACACTTGCTTTGCTAATCACCTTGACAACAAATGAAGAGCCTTGGGGCTTATCTTGGAGCTGACAGGAATGCTGGACAGGCTGCCTCTCGGGGCTCAGTCCGCTGGGTGTCTGCAAAGTGTTTGATTTGCCTTCTCTTCTGTCCTCATTGCAGATGGCGCATACCAATGAGATAACCCATGAGATTATTGGCTTTCTTGACCAGACCTTGTACAGATGGGATCGTCTTGGCATCGAAGCCCCTGGGGCAGGAGAACTGGCCAAAGAGCTCCTTACAGAGCTGCATGCTCAAGTCCAGCAAAGAATGTAGACCATGTGGGTGCCACGTGTGGGATTGGCCTCACCAAGGCTGTGGGACAATCGATGAGACCCCTTTTCGTGGCCACCAGTGTGGGGAGTAAGTGCCCTCTTTGAGCTGTGAGAGTGAGCCTTGCACAGCGTGGAAAGGCTGGTAGTACACATTTTACAGAATCCGAAGGCAGGTGCTTTATCCCAAACTTAGTCACGTTTATTCCTTAATGACTGGAGTATGCCTTCCTTGCCCGGACAAGGAGTCAACTAGAGAATTACTAAAGGAAAGGGAGAACAGATTTTTATTTCATTTTTTAGCCACATCAAGCCAAAATGCACTATTAGTGATTCAAAGTCTTTGGACCATGAAATTGGTCATGAACCACCAAATAATTTAGAGAGGAACTTAGCTCTTTTCCACAAATCTATTTTTTTTAGGAGTTACGAGATTGTTATTGGTATTTCTTTTAGTCAACAGGGATCCGAGATAAAACCACACTGTTTTGCTTCCCTAAGAAATTCCTCATCCAGGAGAGTCAGATCCCTCAGTTTCCCCTGGCCGCTCCCAACCTGCCCTCCAGGCTGAGGGAAAGCAGAGCACAGCCAGGCCCAGCAGCAAGTGGTGGTGGTGGGGCCACCGGGGACCCTGCTGCGGAGGCTACACTGCGGAACGGCGACAGAAAGCCAGCGCTCATGCTCGCTCCTTGCTTTGTGCTTGCTGAGCACCGCCTGCTCCCAGAGAGCTCACGCTCCTGCATGTCAAAGGTCACCGAAGGTGAGGGTGTGGGATGTGTCTAGAAACATTAGAAGATTTTGTTACACCAGTGGTCCTATTACACCAGAGAACTGGAAATTCCTGATAAAGAATTGGAAACCCCAAGGCTAATATTTATTTTATATCAGTTGAAGACACTCTTGTTTCCTTTCAGATTTACTCTGAACTTGTACTGATTGTATATTCTTTTGTGCATGTTCTGTTTGTCGAGTGAGTCAAGACTTTATGTCCATTTTGATTTCTATGTTAGTGGTCTGAATCTTGGCTCCTGTTGAGGTATGAATAAAGCTTTGTGGGATTAGAAGTTAACCTTAGGGGAATTAATTGCTTTGGTGTAGAGCAATGTCAATGGATCCACCTGAAGATCTGGAAAATTCTAAGAACTTTTGACCTGAGCCTTTCTTTTGAGAAATACAGTGTGAAAGGTGTACTGTTGAAATATTTCGTCACAACTACCACTATTACCATTACTTTCACGTGAAGATGCTTCATCAGAATGTGTAGGAGTTGGCGTAGGAGACAACTTCACTTGGAGTTGAGTACATCTCTCCTCTCCTATTTGGACTCTGAACCATAGCTGTTGTTCTGCCATGGAAACTGTGATCAAACTCTGTGGACATGAAAAAAGGGGCTCAATTCAGTGGCAGTGAGCAACCCCTAAAGAGGGGCCACAGGACAGACCCCCTGTGGTGGGAGGGATCCCTCACACAGTCTGGCCTTGTGACCAGAGTTTTCCGACTCCACCCCTCCCCTTCTCACTGTCCCACAGCAAACAGGGAAAACAAGACACACGGGGCTCCCAACCCAGACTGTTCAAGCTACACTTCTGGAAGACGTCTTCCTGTTCTGACCTTCCCTCCTCCTGTCTGCGGTATCTCCCAACCCTTACAAAGCTTCTGAGTCCTCTGTGCATTGCACATTCGGGTTCTGGCCAGAACACCCTGAGTGGCAGGAGTTCGTCTCCATCCTATTGGATTCCCAGACGGCCCAGTAGGTTCCTGGGTCTTGAGGGAACCCTGGAAAGCAGGCACTGACTTGTTTAAGGGTTTCATTTTTTCCTTTTCCTTTCCCACCCTGCTGACGGTGCTAGCAAGGGGAGAACTGCTCAAAGGTGGGAACACCAGAGAGTGCGTGGGGGTAAGGGCTGCCCCACAGAGGAGATGAGCTGCGGAGCCTCCCCAGATCCTCAGCTGGGCACGTGTCCCCCAGGGAGGGGCCCCCTCTGTCACTCCACCCACCTAGTGAGAGGTCACAGCGTAGGGGGGAGCGGTGCTCTCCTCTTGAAAACCAAAGATGGCAGATACCCGCTTCCTGGGCAAGCCCATGCCCAGCGAGGACAGAGAATTTGGGGGTGGGCTGAAAATGATTCAATAAATTCTACATCCTCTTCCAGTTGCCTTAGACTTTCTGGAAAGTGCGTTCTTTTAGTTTTTTGAAAGAAGTTCAAAGAAGTAGGTGTCCGGCTGAAGGCCAGCTCTGGTGAAAATGCACACCAAGGCCTGGAGCGTGAGGGCAGCGCAGGCCCCGAGCCCCACGCGCCCTTCAGGGCACGAGCACACTGAGCCCCGAGGTGCGCGGCAGGTGGCAGGGCCAGGACTAGAGGTGCAACTTTACTAGACAGGCTCCTCCCGCACACAGGGTGGCTGTCAGGAGGGATGTCTTGAGCTTCAACTCGTAGAGCATCCCACTAAGAGTGGCTTAAACGAGGAAGACATTGGATGGTCTCAGATGGTTAATTCAGCCACTTAGCAATGTCGCGGCTTGGGGTGGCCTCACTGAAGTTCTCTGGATTTTCCCTCAGGGTTGTAGGAGGGCTGGTGTGCCCACGCCTTCCAACCGCATCCAAGGAAAGGAGAGGATTCCCTGATGCCCTGATGCCCGCCCCACCTGCCCTGCCACCTCGCCGGCAGAAGGTGCTGCCCTGGCGGGCTCGGACCCAGCGCAGGTTGGTCAGGACGCTGGTGAGGCCTGAGCTTAGGGCCCCTCACTGCCCGACCCCGTCCGAGGCCTCGGAGCGGCCCCAGCACTGCACTCGCATGGTCGTGTCTCTCCCACACCTGCGAGCTACTGTGCCTGCAGCTGTCGCAGGTAACTAGCCTCACGCCTGGCTGGGTGCCCTTCCTTCATGCTGGGCGGCCTGGCGGTGGCCCTGGGCACTTCTGGGATGCAGCTGAGGGGTTCCATGAGGTGTCATATGTGGCTCACTGTCACTTTTGAGATAGTTTAAGTTATTGTCACCGTCCCGTCAAGAAATAGCTTCCAAGAACTCCAGCTCAGCTGACCCTGGACACAGGTGCAGGCCGAGCAGCTGGGTTGTGACAGAAGCACGGCAGGGTCACCGAGCGCCCAAGGCACATGGGGAGCAGGAGGCGCAGGGAGGGAGCGGCGGCTCCAAGGCCCAGAGCCTGTGCCTGGAATGAATGCGCCAGAGGTTTTCAGAGATTTGACAGCAGCTCTAGAATTTTACACCACTTATGGGAAGCTGTGAAGCCCAGAGAAATTTTTCTAGACTCTCCATAGTTAAGTTTTTGACAAAGCCTGCTGGAGAAAAGATGGAATTATTTTTCTGTTCTCTGTATGGAAAATGTGTAAAAATCACCCACCGCCAGTGGTTCTGGTAATAGACCTCTTTTCTCTGCCGGACACTGGCTTTAACGTGGAGTCATCGATTTTCTTCAAAACTTCTAAGTTATTAATCATCATTAAGCCTTTTTACAACCAAAGACCCCAAAATTAAGGCAAAATACGTATGTGTGTGTGTCTTGAAGCCTCCTCCTAAAATCCAGTCCTACAATTAGTTTGGCCCATGGGTCCCAATCACCTCCTTCACTACAGACCTGTAACAAAGACAGCTAACGCCACAGCCTTCCCTTCCCCCGTCCTGGCAGGGTACTTGGTGTACTTGGTGTACTTGGTGTTTGATGTAGGAAATTTGTATACCCGGGACTCTTGGTTGCAAGCAGCAGAAATGGACACTGAATGTTGAAAGTAAAAGGGAATTGATGAAAAGGGTATCTAAAACTCGACTGTCTGCCAGCTGAGGCTTAGTGTGAGCCGGCCAGCAACAATGCCCCACTCTCACTTCAGATGGTCTGGTGAGGAAACTGCCGCCATTGGAGTCCCACAGCTCAGACCCTTTGGAACTCACTCCAGCAGGGAAAAGGGCCCCCACCCTGTGCTGGCTCCTTTCGGAATGCGTCGCCTGTGTGCATCTGACAGAGGTCACAAGCCCGCACCTGGGCTGTACAGGGAGCCCGGAAAGCAAGTGTCGAGCTTGCTTCGCTTCGGTAACATTGCGGATACCATGGACACCACCAAATGTGTCACCCAAACACAGGAAGGGCTCAGATACTGGGAAGATAAAGAAAATAAAAATGTCCACAATACTATATATCATCTATGCTTCAAGACTAGAGCATTTTAGCAGGTCGAGTCCCATGAAACAGCCCAACGCCCAGCACCAGAAGAACAGGGAGAGCAGGGCCTTGGCAGAAAGCCATTTAGCAGGCATCTGAAGCTGGGCTTCTCCAATGTGGCACCATTAATACTGTGGACCAGGTAATTCTGTTGCGGGGCTGTCCTGTGCATTGTAGGGTGGTTAGCAGCATTCCTGACCTCCACCACTAAGTGCCAGAAGCATCCCTCCCACCAATGGTGACAATTGAAACCTCTGGACATTGCGAAATCCCCCGTTCCAACTGAAGACAAATTGGTGGGTCTTTCCTTCTGGAAAGATATCCTAGATAAACACTAATGGCTATATAGAAATTAGACTTAATAGGATCTTTTTTTTTAAGAGACAGGGTCTCGCTCTGTCACACAGGCTGGAATGCAGTGGCATGACCACAGCTCACTGTAACCTCAAATTCCTGGGCTCAAGCGATCCTCCCACCTCAGCTTCCCAAAGCGGTGGGACTACAGGTGCACGCTACCATGCCCCAAGGAGGAACATAATACGTGAACTAGACAATCTGAGTCCAAAATTCATATGGAAAAGCAAACATTCAAGAACAGCCAAGAAAGCTCTGAAAGTGAAGTGTAATGAAGGCTACCACATACTGACACACATTCTAACACTGGAGTCATCACGACAGTGTGGTACTTTCCATGACAGACAGATGGGTGGGACCAAAGAGGGACTACCAGGATCTGGCACCCCCCAAGGTCACCAGGGCCCTCTGTGGCTCCAGCCAACAGCAGTTTTCAGGCCTCGGCTCCAACTGCAGGTTGGCAGCACCCTGCGTGCTGGGCCTCCCGTCCTCCCTGACGTTCCTCCTCAGCTGCTGGGACACTCGGGCCTCCTCCCACCCAGGGGGCCTTTTGTTCTCCTGGCCCCTTCCTGGTGGGCACCCCAGGACTGGTGCATGGGCTTGACCCATCCTGCCTGTGGCCGCACACGGCATCTGTGCAGAGGGGCCACACCTTCTCCTGGACAACACACCCGAATATCCCACTGCGACGTCCTGCCGCGCTCTCCACTTAACACGCCCAAGGCTGGTCCCCTTGCCCCCTGGCCTCCTGTGACTCAGGTTGACCTCAGTAGTTATTCCTGAGCCTCCCTTCCTCTCACACCCACACGCAATCCATCACCACTCGGACCACGTCCCGCCCTTCACTGCTACTGCCTCCGCCTTGGACACCGCCGTCCCCTGCCCGATAAACACCCGCTGAATGAACGCGTACAGAATTCAGAATATGCTTAAGGCACTTCCAGCAACAGGGAAAAGGTGGTGCTGGGAAATGACGTTATACCTCTGCTCCTTCGACCAAAATAAACATTAAGGAATAAGCTCCCCAGCCCTCCTTCTCTGCGAGATGTCAGCATCTGGAGGACTATGGTCTGGATCTGTGAATGTTCTCCAGAGAAGGCTCTAGCAGTTTTCCTGCTGGGAAAGACAGCAGGGAGAGGTAGGAAGCTGCTGCCACGCTGGGCAGATGGTATATTACTTGGATAAATAAGGATTTAGTTTATAAAATTGTAACTTCCCTAGTCCTAAACCATAGAAAGGATTTCTGATCTTTCATTTAGAACTTCCTGCCCATCACTGGTTTGCAGACTTCACTTACACCCTGTTTCGGCCCAGCCTCCCCCTCCCTACACACCCGTGTCCCTGCCGGGGCCAGGCTCTAAGCTCTGTGGGTCACTGCTTCAGAGACGCCGCCCCAGTACTTTGCAGCAAGGGGAGGGGGAGGGGGTGCTTCTCTGCACCAGGTCGGGGCGGGGCCCGAGGCTGCAGCCAGGGCGGGGCAGAAGTCCAAACAATCCTCCTGTGGGTCTGTGGGCCCCACACCTCCCTCAGGTGAGCCCAGGGCCTGGAAGGGAGCCCTTTCTAAGCGCAATGCAAAACCAAGAAGCCACAGGAGAAAAGATTGATAAAATTGACCATACAGAAATAAAAACCAAAATAACCCAAAAAACTAAATAAAAATGACAAACTGGGAAAAAAATATTTAAAGCACATGACAAAGAACTAGTTTCCTAACTTCTAAAGCTTTTCTATATGTCAGTAAAAAAAAGGCCACCAGCCCAAGAGACTTATGGGCAAGGTGTGCAAACACTGCGTACAATCAACAGAAGGAGAACTACAAATGACTTTCAAAAGATTTTCAGAATATATTTAACATAGTGTATGAGAAATGCAAATTAATGCAATTATTTTTCCATATCAAGTTGGAAAAGACAAAAAAGATTGATACTGTCGTATTGGTGAGGGAGTGGAGAAAAGGAACTCCCATACCCCAAGGGAGGGAAAGAAAATCGGTACCATCTTTTTGGAGGAGAAGTGGTCAAAGGTTAAAATTTTTCCTGCAAACAGTATGGTAACATAGAATTATCTTATCCAGCAACCCCACTTCTAGAGACATAGTCCGAAGAATTGGAAATAGGAGCTTGAAGAAATATTTGTGCACCCATGTTCATAGCAGCACTATTCACGATAGCCAAGAGATAGAAGCAGTCAAGTGTCCCTCAGTGGATGAAGGATAAAGGACATGTGGTATATTCTTACCATAGGATATTATCAGCCTCAAAAAGGGAGGGAATTCAGACCCATGCTGCAGCATGGATGAAGCTGGGAGACTTTTGCCAAGTAAAATAAGCCAGACACAAAGGGACAAATATTGTATGACTCTCATATGGAGGGACCTAAAGCAGGCGAATCCATAGAGACAGAAAGCAGAATGGTGGCTGCCAGGGACTAGAAGGAGGGGGAATGGAAGTTAGTTAGAGTTTCAGTTTGAGAAGATGAAAAAGCTCCAGAGATGGATGATGGTGATGGTTGCACAACAATGTGAACTTAATGCCACTGAACTGCGCACTTAAAAATGGTTAAGGCCAGGCGCAGTGGCTCATGTCTGTAATCCCAGCACTTTGGGAGGCTGAGATGGGAGGATTTCTCGAGGCCAAGAGTTCAAGAGCAGCCTGAGCAACACAGCGAGACCCTGTTTCTACAAAAAATAATGGTTAAAATGGTACATTTTATCATATGTATATTTTACCATAATAAAAGCATTGGATAAAAGTTTTTTTAAAAAATTATATACCCTTTCACCCAGGAATCCAGTTCTTTAGACCTCCCCGCTCCATTCAGGATTGCATGGATCCCACCACGATGAGTGAATCTAGGAACTTTCCCACAGGCACACTGGTGAGCGCACAGACAGAGCGCCTGGGGAATTTCCTGCAGCACTGTTTCACGTAGCCAACCGTGAAAACAACTCAAAGGTTCAAATAAATGAACGAAAATCGAAAGGCAGAAGTGGGGAGAGAAAGGAATCAAGAGAGAAAGGAAGGAAAAAAGAAAGGAAAAAGAGAGAGGAAGGAAAGAGGCTGGATGTGGTGGCCACAGCTGTAATTCCCAGCATGTTGGGAGGCTGAGGTGGGAGGATCACTCGAGCTCAGGAGTTCAAGGCTGCAACAATCTAGGACGGCACCACTGCACTCCAGCCTGGTTGACAGAGCAGACCTTGTCTCTGAAAAAGTAAATAAAAAAGAAAGGAAAGAAAGAAAAAGCCTGGCTCACACCTGTAATCCTAGCACTCTGGGAGGCTGATGCGGGAGGATAGCTTGATCTCAGAAGTGTGAGACCCCATCTCTACTAAAAATAGAAAAATCAGCCGGGCCTGGTGGCACCTGCTTGTAGTCCCAGCTACTCTACTCGAGAGGCTGAGGCAAGAGGATCGCGCGAGCCCAGGAGTTGGAGGTTGCATTGAGCTATGATGATGCCACTGCATGCTAGCTGGGACGACAGAGTGAGACTCTGTCTGGAAAAAGAAAAAAAAAAGAACACTCCAGCAGGCAAGCCAGCATATATGGTTACACTCAGGTCAGGCCCCGTTATCAGGGTTTTAGCTAACAGTTATGCACAGTTTACACCTGAGGAGATGCAAGTACTGAGAGGTTAAATGACTTGCCCAAGCCTACGTGGATGACATCTAGCAGGGCTGGGATATGAACAGAGGAAGCCCATGGAGTGCTACATGTCGCTGTTCCCGGAGTGATGAGTTGTGGGATAGTCATGCAATGGCGCCATCAACACAGACAAGCAGAGTTATGTGTATGCGCCAATCTTGAAAGGTTCTGCCACATGGAGAAATCAAAGTGTAAACCCGAGCACACCCTGTGCGCCCTTCGTGTGTGAAGCAAGGGTGTCCATGTGCACCCTGGAGGACGTCCTAGTGTACCTCTGCGGGGGGACACTCAGGAGCCAATCCCATTGCAGTGATGGGCTTGGGGAAGGGCCCAGGTGAAAAGGTGGAGAAAATTACTTTTTGCTTCCATATTATGCTTGTTTGCACATGAGATCTACGCAAAGGAAGACAAGTTGTAGTCATCAATACACAGAGGGAGAGTCTCGCTTGTTCTGAGAGGGGCTGCTGTGAAGCGGCACTGTGAAGGAGAAGAGGCCCTGGCGCCATCTGCAACTTGAAAAGGAGACGGCTGCCTCTGCGTTCCTTGCGCTTTATCTTTGGTCAGCGGCGTGGCACTTTTATTGCTTATTCACAGGACTTATGTTTTCGCATTGGACACAGAGTTTTCTAGAAAAAGACAACTTACTCCTTATGGCTGGGTCCATGTACCCCGAGGACCTGGGTGTCTTGAGCACCCCTGCTGGAGAAGGCCATGGGCCAGATGTCCCCAGGTCCGCGGGCCGCGCCTCTGCTTGCTAACAGACACCTTCCTGCTCTACAAAGCGGCCCCCTCTGCCTCCAGGTGCACCGAAGCCACAGTTTCTGCAGTTATTTCTTCCTTGACATAGCATTTAATTTAGTAAAGTAGATAACATCATAAAACTACAATTCCTTCCCCTTAAATTATCTTTTCTTTACAACCTAACATAAACGCACGCTTGTTCCATTCCATTGGCAATCATTAAAATGGACTCCTACTTCAGCTCTTAGTTATGCCCATAATTCACATGTTTCTTTAGCCTCCCGCCTTAAACGTAACTGCTGGAAGCCTCTGGAGACTTAAATCGTGCAGTCAGAATGCAGAAAGCTGGAGTATCGGGGCTGAAGAGTGCGATGTCTTAGCTGGAGGGGGCTTCGGTGACACCTGCCATTCAAAGCTTGCCAAGAGTGTCCAGTCCAGTCTTTAGAACACACACTTCTGCCTCCAGAAGTCTGTTCTGCTAGGCTCGTGAAACAAGGGAGGACTATGAAGGCGGGAAAGAACTTTCCAGAACTTGGGGCTCCTGGTGGTGCAGTCAGGGCCTGACAACGGGCAGATCCAGCACCTCACCCGCCACCCCACAGGCAAGAACACCTCCTGGGCTGGGCTTTAAAGTGGCAGGCCAATTCCATACAGGCCCAAGCTGAAAGAATTACAGGCAAAAGGAGCACAAAGACGGCTTAAGGAAGTGGAATAGAAACCACAGGGTGCACACCCAGTCGCCTGTGTGTCCCAGACAAAGCCGCAGATGAACTGTCTGGCAGGGCGGCCCCGGGCAGAATCTGAGCCGGGCTCTCCTCTCCCAGGTGGGCAGCCTGCCTGGGGCACGGATGGACAGTCCCCCTGAGGCACCCCCAAGCCTGTCCCCAGCTCCACCCTCAGCAGTGACTGCGATGGTTTGAGCAGCCAGATGCTGGGTGGGTCCAGGATGGGGGTGATGGGGGGATCTTTAGAGCGGTTCGTCCTGGCGCCCTGCCCTGTAAGTCCTTGGGGCTGGGAAGCCAGACCCGACCTTCTTTGTTTCAAGCGGCACTCTGTGGGGACTAGGTTGTTCCTTGTGAGCTGTCTGCAGTAGACAGGAATGTGTGGCCAGAGAAGTCTTTATCTGCATTTCCAAATTTGGCCTTGCACACCCCCCACAAGCCTGCACGCAGACACACAGAGCTCCTGGTGCCATCACCAGCTCTCAGAGGGTCACAGACTGGTGACCATACGTCCCAGCCTCTTTTCTAGGCCTACATGAGAACAAGGGGGTATCAAGCCCCCTTTCCCAGGCCCGCCCCCAAGAGGGGCTCCTCTGGCTGTCCTCCCGCAGCCAGGGCTGCCTGCTGGGGTGCAGGAATGCCCGCTGCCGCCAGCTGTCCAGGTCATGCTAGTCCTGGGAATGTCTGTAGTTTATGGTGGCTTCCTTCCACCCCAGGCTGGGCGGATGGCCCCTTTTTCACACTGTCTGGTCACTGGACTGGAACAGAAATGCCTTATTAGCTGATCAATCTCCCAGACAGAACCAAAGGGTGGGAAAAGATCTATAAAACTTTGCCCTTGAATAGCCCCAACCAGCCTCTCCTCCCTTCCACCTTGTAAACCTCCAGGGCCCCGCCAGGGAGGGCTGAGGTCATTGTCTGCGAGGGAGGCGGCCTGGGGGGTGAAGAGTTCATGCCCCCTTCATTGAGCCTGGCCTGGGAGACTGCCCTGGGAGGTCCAGGCAGCCTTTCTCCCCCAGGTCCCTTCCTCCCCCAGCCTCTCAGGTGTCTCAGACCCCGCCTCAGGCTGAGGAGGATCTAAGAGCTCTAGGCTCGGATTTTGCCCGTCTTGGTGTCCCTGTATGGAGTCCTTGCCATGGCCCAACCGTGCACAGAGGAACCCCCTGAGGCCGCTCAGCCCAAGGACCCTGGGAGGGAGTGTCCCAAGGGACCATCCAGCCACAAAGCTGCTGGCAAAGCACCAGGAGCAGCACCCTCCTTCCTGGGAATGGGGTGTGGCGGCCAGCCCAGGCCACAGCCCTGCACTATGGTCCCAGGAGCGGTGCTGGAGCACACTGCACTCTTCTGCCGGGACCTGCCCTGTGGACGCGCTGGGCACCTCACCCACCACCCACCCCGCCAAGTCCTCCTGCCCGGGTGGCACCATCTACAGAATGAGGAGGTGGCTGGCCTGGAACCCGAAGCTCTAAGCAGATAGTCCCTTGCACACAAATCCCCCAGCTCAGCTTTCAGCTGCTCGGTGGGTCACAGCGGCTTCTGCTGAGGCTGACCATGGCAACGGTCCCACCCCATGGCCTCCCCCTGGCCAGGCCCACACAGGCCGCTCACTGTGTCCAGGCTGAACCCGGCCGGTCAGGAGAGCAAGCTGGGGTGTACGGGACGTGTCCAGACTTCCTTTAGGGCTTTTGTCCTCATCGTAAAGGGGTGGTTTAACAGTAGGTTCCTGTACTTGGGGCCTCTCTCTGTACCTCAGGCAAGATCACCTTGCTTGGGATGTAGACTATTATTTCCATGGTTTGATTTGAAATTCCAATAAAAATAAATGCTTCAAAATCTTTTAATCCTTAAATGGAGGCCGAGATGGAGATGAACCATCTCCTCCCCCACCCCGTTTCCTGCCCTGGTTCGGCCGGAATTCCTAACACTTCTGCCCTGGCTGTGTCGCCCAGGGCCCCACGCTCCCGTCCAGGGCAGGTCCCCAGGTGACGGGGTCCCACAGGTGACGGTGAGGCCTGCAGCCGGGTGAACACAGAGCATAGTCACTGCCGCTGCCTCCCCATGTGGGGGGACCCCGGGGTCCCCCAGAGGCCCGGTTGCCTCCCCTCTCTGTGTTAGACACGCTGGAAGCAGCAGCAGCAGACGCGGGTCCCAGACCCTGGGCCTCTGCAGGAGAGATGCCCTTGCTGCTGGGCGGACCCCGAGTCCTCCTGGAAGTCTGCCTGTGTGCGGGTGGGGAGCAATTCCATTTCCCCGGCCTCAGTGGGAAGGGCTGGACCCAGCAGCCGTTTGTTCTCCTGGGGGAGGACAGTCGCTTGGCAATTAACCCATTAACTTGCTCGAAGGAAAGACTGCTCCTCTTTTAATAAATCTGGCAAACCCAGCTAAGCTAAAGTGCCAACAGTTCTGTGCCTGACTGCTGTGGGCCACGTGGCTACCCCAGCTGGTGCTGGCATCTGCGCCCCTCCCAGGCCCACCCAGCCTTAGGACACGGCTGCGGGCTCCCCATCCCATGGGCGCTCACAGGAGAGAACACAGCCCCCGTGGGCGCAGCTTCAGGTCTGACAGATCCTGCCTGGGCAGTCCCTATGGCTGAATGCTGGCTGCTCACAACAGCGGCTCAGGGTCAATCTCAGACACAGCTTAAGGAAGCCCTAGGGGGACAGGCAGAGGAGCTGGTGTTTCTCATTTCTAACTAGACCAGGAGACACGGTGTTTGTGGGCCTCTTCCTGTCCTGGGTCTCTCTGCTCCTGGAAGCATCTTGTTGGTAAAACAGGTTTGTTTCTATCAGTTTATTTTATACTCTGCCCACGGGAGCGGGGGCAGCTGGTATCTTCACATCTGCTTACCCTTGATGGGGCCAGCCCGTGGCTGCGGGCACGTTGTGGGGAGGCACCACTAAATGGAGCCAGAAAGTGGCGGAGAAATTGTGCCAACAAGTGTGCCTGACTCCTAAGCAGACAGGTCTCTGCACCTTCCCCATGGTGACTAAACTGTAGCAGAGTCAAGTTTCCATGCTTTCCAAAGCAGGCCCGTCCTTACATCACACTGGATTAGGAGTGGAGACTGCCCTCGTGGACCTCTCACACCTTGGCTGCTGGGTGACTAGGTGTCCTTGACGAGTGTCTGGGACATAGAGGAATCAGCAGGTTTGTTACACCCTGAGAGGTATCCACGTGCACTCGCATGCAAGTCCTGCCTGTCACTTAGCATGTGAACCGTCCAGGCCTGATCCACAGCGGTACTTGGGTTCCTTGGCACACCCACACCCTTCTCTCCAAGACAGCTGGTCTTCTGTTACCCAGGACTCCTGTGTCCTCTGAAAATACCCTGCTCTGACCAAGCCATCTCTTCGAAGGTGCCACAGTCATCTTGATAAAGCAACCCCTGGGACGCAGCATGCTTTCTAACTGCAATCCTGTCGTGCTGCCCTCCCCAACCCATGTGAGCTGGTTACCAACGTGACACTTCTTTTTCCAACCAAACGAATCATTTAGAAATGGAGAGCACTGGTCCTATGTCTCCTTCCTGACCCCGAGACCTGACTGGCTGCCATTCTGCAATCCAGAGGCCTCTCTGAACTTTCCCTCAGGACATGCTAGAGGAGCAGGCACAGATGGAGGTCAGTGGTGTCATTAGAGCCAGAGAGCCCACTGCTGGCCTTGGCCGCCCAGGCCACTCTCCTGCATCCTCCCGCATCTGCAGGGACAGCACCTGGCGTCAGCAGTGCACTCCCAGGTCTGGAGGCAGTGAAGGCCAACTCTGCCCGCAGGGCCTTGGCCAAAGCTGTGACACTGGTGTCCGGTTCTGATGAGCTGCCCACTGGCCAGAACCCAAGTGGCCGAAGCAAGTTGTAGGACCCGGTGAATCGCGGGAGCAAGGGGATTAGTAGTCTTTGTGCAAAATCCCACCTACTCAGCAGTTCAGCTCTGCCTTAGTGGTTTTCAAAGAAGACAAAGCATGGCTTTAACTTTTGGAAAAACAAGACCACACCAAACCACTGGGCCGGTTGGCTGCAAGCAGCTCTCTGGAGGTCGGAGGTGCCTCTGCACACGGTGGGAAGCTCCCAGGGTGGCGCGGTCTGTGCTCCCAGGGCCTTTCCTGCTCCACTTCAAAGACAGCCAAACACAGGAGGGCCAGAGGGAGAAAGCATCGTTTATTCTAAGTCATCACAGAAAGCAGCCTTTGTATATTTATCCTAATTTATCAAATTTTTATTCTTCTTCCAATATGGTATATAAAGCACATATAATCATATGCAAAGCACATGCAACAGCAAATCCCTAGGAAACCTAGAATGACAGTCACTGGTACAACAGACTGAAGATGATCCATGTTAGAGCTTCATTTCACCCCAAACAGACTGGAACATAGCGAGCCACTGGGGCCAGGCAGGAGAAACCGTCGGTGTCTTAAAGTTTGTTCTTCTCTTTCAGCGCAGCCTGTGTAGAACATGCTGCAGCCAGTACTGTGGTCATCTCTGGGCATTTTAAACCATCCTTCCCTGTGACAGTACCAGGAAGCTCTTTCGAGCTTCTGTCTTTTAACTCTAAACATCTGTGGGAAAGAAAAATGACACTGCCACAGACTCCCACGGTGCCTGAGATTCTACACTTTAGAAAAAGAGAGTGTGCCCCGCACCCAGCCCGACTGATGTCAGCACTGCCTTCCTTCGGAGCTGCATGGGAACCAGTGAGGCGGCAAAGGGCGCCACAATGTGGAGAATACCTTTCTTGTACAGACTTCCTTATTTTTTCAACCAAATTCAGTACCAAACTCAGAAGCAGACGGGAATACAAAAAATCAAATCCATATTTTATTATCTTATTTTCTTACAAAAAGGTACTAAAATTTTGGAAAAATCTATATATTGGTTATATCAATCAAAATAAGTCTGCAGAATCTGTCAGAAATGACCCAGAGGACATCGAATGTTGTCCACTTGTCCCAGTATACAAAAGCTGTGTGACTTTCTGGAATTACAGAAATATCCACATGCAGCCACAGGCTGAGGGGGCTGATGCAAAGTGTTCAGCAGAGTTTTCAGTGTCTCTCAGGTATCTTTAATTATTTGTGGGGAAGAACTGCCTGAGAGTCACAGGACAGCTGCAATTCAGATTCACCATGGTCAGGTGGCACCTCTGGGGTTGGGGACAAAGGCCACTGTGCAGCCCTGGTGGGAGAGACGGTGTTTACGAGGATTTGCCTTTTGTATATGCCCAGTTGGGACCAGCCTCTGGGCAAGAGAAGCACCAAGACATGAACACTGCTGTTGGCTGATGACTTTAGCAGCCACATAATCCTTTCTTTGATGTCCAGGGTCAGTGTGAGCCTGGTCCCACCGGGCTAGGAGGAGACGTATGAAAGAGAATCTTGCTGTGATCTTTCCTGCAAAGGAAACAGCAATAAAATTTATGGCCCAGTCACAACAGAGGAATTCTTGTAAACGAGGACGTCTGTGAGCCTTTGCTCTCCACTACAAAGAGAGGACTTCCATCGGAGGACAAGGATGAGACCCGGGCCACACTCACAACCCTGGGAACAGGGTTTACAGTTGAACCATGGGACGTTCACTTTGCTCACACATGGTTATGGCGGGTTTCATAACCCACCAGGCCGTAACTTAGGCTTCACTTACAAGACAGATACTAGAAGGAGATCCTGTTTCAGACCCCCTTCACTCTAATTGCTTGCAAAAAGTCTAAAATCTACACAATGAGAGGTGGGCCCTGCCGCTGTCACACGTGCGGGGCAAACACCACACTCCGGTGCTAACCCCATCCTGCCTTTAAGAGTGGGAGCTCGTTCCTTTCGTATCAGCAAAGTTTTATGATTTTACAAACCCCCACACTGCAGGAGCACATACAGATGGACGCCACTGCCGCTGGCCGCCGTGTCTGTGGTGGGTGCTCAGGCCTGTCTTTGGTGGCTGGGAGGCCCAGCTCTCCCGAGCCTCGGGCACTTACGGACGGGAAGGCTTTTTGCTCAAGGGCTCGACTCCTGTTCCTGCTGAACTGAGCCAGTGTGTAAAATGAGAACTGATATCAGCTCAGTAGGCACCGGAGGGCGGGTCCAATCGACAGCCGGAGAAGAACTGCCTCCGCCCGGAGCGCTGCGCAGCACCGGCCGCTGGTGGCTGCAGAACACAGAGACCTGGGCTGCAAATACAAGAGAGAGTTCACCGCGCTCGGGAAATGACAACAAGGAGTCTCCTGGGAAAGCACAGCACCCTCCGCACAAGCAATCAGCCACAACATTCTTTTACCCGACTTATGATGCATTTGGTTTTAGTTTTTGTAAGAATAATTTTTTGCAACTTTCAATACATATGACCTTTCAGACAGACATCTGATTATTGGATCTACGTCTCTGTAAGCAAACTTAAGGACCACAGGTACAGCGCTTGGATTCTTGAAAGGAGACAGTGCGTCCTCGGGGCCAAGTGGTCTTTCATCCTCCAGAGTCAGCTCTGCTCAAGCCGACGCTTGGCAGCGGCCAGCCCCGTCAGCAACGGCCTCTGCCCCAGCGGCTCCAACTTAACTGCCCCCATCTCACCTTCTCTTCAGGTGCAGAACTTAGCCACTGTGAACAAAGCGGAAACCAATCACTGTTCACCAATCAGCTAAGCTCTGCACCTTGTTAGAGAGGTCATCGCTGGGCATAAAGAAAGAGCCGGTGAGCATCTTCTGCGGTTGTTGGTTTCTTTTGTTTCCAAAGAAGAGCTATGAGAGGCATCTGTTCTCCAAACTGCAGAGAGTGACTATGGTTTCTGGAGGAGCAGCCAAGGTCGTGGCTGCGTGGTAATCCCTGGCAATGTGATTTTAATCTTAAGTCACAAATCAGCATGCCAGGAACCCAAGCAGCCAGAGCACCCGAGAGCAGCGCCGTGCCCTGCCGGCCGCTCCCATCTGCACACACCGGGCTTCCGCAGAAGGACGCAGGGCGATGACACCGCCTCCGAGCCTGCTACGCTAGCAAATGGATTGCATTTCTGTTTGCTGTTCATTTAGACAGTGTCCTAGAAGTATAGTTTTTTAAATCGAAAGGACTTGGAGACGACCATAAAAATGCCAGTGCAGCTTTGGAACAGGAGAAGAAAAATGCATGGACCAGCCACGTGACAGAATTACTGAAGGAGGCTACCCTTGCTCTTCGTTCACTGCCTTTAACACCCTGGGGACGAGATCCTACCCCCGACACGGATTCTGAATCGTCTGGGAAGTTGTGGGGGCCTCTCTCAAGCTGGGAGGGGTTTCCCTGTGTGACTCAGGAGTGGCCCTGGCCACTATTCATCACTGGGGTGGGCGTCCGGGGTGCTCGTGACCCTTGCTTCACCTAGAAGGGCAGGGACAGGAACAAAGATCTCAGAGGGAGGCAAGGAAATGGCAGTCTTGTGACCAGGACCACTCCTCCGCCTGCTTCAGGGCAAAAAAATCACAACGAAGAGTCACAAGAGCTGTGTCACCTGCTATGGTTCTCCAAAATTTGGAAAAGGAATAATCAAAGGAAAAGTCTGCCTTACTGTAGCTTCACACTCTTCAAATACACACACTCTCCATGAAAGTAAAAATCTAAAGCAAAACATGATTTATATACTCATTACCATGAGGCTGGCAACAAGGTAACCATGAGACTATTTCTGGTTTTTAAATTGGCCCATCTTTAAGGACTGTCTGAAACCACCTGAAGGGGGCGTGTGGGGAACGTCTGCGTGCAGCTGTGTCCCTGTTTTTCCTTCTCCTGGCAAACATAGCTCCCGACTCTTCTGGAAGAACATGACCATACTTTAGAAAAACTTTTTTTTTCTCTTCAGTATCAGAGTTCTTTCAGATCAATAAGATACTTAAACATCAGACATAAATGGTTTTTATAAGAGCAAAACGCTAGCAGCAAACAATGTCTAACACTGGGCTAATGAGAATATCAACACAAAATATTCAACATCCATTAAAAATTATATTTGTAGAAAAGCTATGTAACAACATGAAAAATGCTTGAGATTTGATGCTAAATTACAAAAAGATAAAAAATTACACATACCCTATTATATCATGTAAAACCTTGAAGAAAAACTGAGAAGACACAGAAATGACAATGACTGTTAGGAAAAAAAAATACACTTAGAATCCCACAGTTTCTACTTAGCAAAACTTTACCACTGCTAAATTACAGTAATGGTGGAGAAACCCACATTTAAAAATTAACTGCTAGGAAGTAAATCTAACAGGTTAATTCAAGGCACAATTAACAGAGGAAGCAATGTAAATAATCTAGGATTCTCACTCCAATGTAAGCCAGGGGAGACATTCTGCTCCAACACAGCAAGGTTAAAAATAAGACGTCCCTCAAGACACAAGAGCAGGTGTGTGGCGCACGTGGCTGGGAAGACCTCCTGCCAGCCTCGCGGGTCAGGCGCAGGCAACCTGAGGAACCCCAAGTTCACACACAGCCTAGGAGGAGAAAACGCCTGCACCAGCAGCTAGGATTTGGAGTAACGCGGCCACTTGCTCCTGTGCCAGCCTTGACCTTGAAGACTACGGATTAGCACTTGCACTGGGTTTCCCACCCCATCTCTAAACCTGCTCACAATGTTCTCCCACAATTTTTGTTCCTGTACATATTACAAAACCCGAAGTGGCCAAAATGGTGCCAAGGAGAGCTGTTCTGCCTCCAGGTGACAGCCTGCTTCCCAGGGACCACGGTGCCCACACAGGACGGTCCAGGACCTGGGGCCTTCACGCCACCACAGGCACTGACTCCGCCTGCTCTCCAAGGCCACCAGCCACCCGGAGAGGGAGGAGACCACTGATGCTGCGGGTGGTCTTGGCTCACCTCTAGGCTTATTGGTTTATTTGGCTCCTAAGAGGCATGTCTGGTTAGAACCAAATGACAGAAAAGAAAGGGAGAGAATCACCTCTTTAAAATAACATTTCGGCCACCACCTTGGCTGAGGATCTGTCCATCTGTCCCTTGGCCAGCTCAAAGCACCTGCGGGCAAGCTGCTGCTGCCTGGCGTCCTCGCTCACCATCAGCTCCCCGTAGAGGTACACACCCATGGCCTGTGGGCACAGAGGCCAGAGCACATTAGAGAAAGGAATTAGGCGTCCAGCACACAAACGTGTTGGTCTGGAAATTATAAAGAGCCTAAAAAAGACACAGACAGTTGGTTAGATGTACTTCTGGAATCTGCAGTTTTCAACCCAGTCTTTCCCTTGTTTTCATCAAAACCCCAATGAATTCTTAGCTATCAATGGACTCTGGTGATTTCACTGGTGACAGAGTGACAAGTGAGCATTTCCACAGCGACAATGGTGTCAGGATGCTCTGGCCAGAGACAGTTTCCATTATGACCACTATGGAGAACCCGTGTACAGACAGGCACACGGGGCTGCTCCCCGAAAGGTGTATCCCTGGGGTCCCCCTAGGAGCAGCAAGTCCACCCCCTACTAGGGGAAAAGGAGGTAACAGCACACAGCAGCTGCCCACGCAGGAGGCCCACCTGACCCTTCGCCCTCAACCAGCCCCACAACTGCAGCCGACACTGGCCTTTCTGTCTGGAGAACAATGCTGCAAAGACACACATCTGCGCTTTTCCTACATTTTTAAAACAGCCAATGATGTTCTGGAAGACCAAAGGACCCCTGGGTTCCATCTGCTCTCTTGTTCGAGCTTAGTTATGCCACGAATTACATACTGCTGGAGCAAATTAAAAGAAGGATCTCAAAGATAGCACAAGATAAAAACTCAGTAGTTAAGGGTTCAAAGTGCTTTCCCAAAAAAGCTGAGACACAGTGATCCTTATCTGGCAAAGATCATGGCTCTAAATATAGTGCACTGAATTCTGGTCTTCAGAACAGACCTAAAGTTGCTCTTAAATCCTGTCCTTCTTACACTCCCGTATGTTTTTCCAGACACCTCTTGCTCCACTGTGCAAATGTGACATTTCTTCTGGTACAAAGCCGAGTCCTTTTCTTTGTGAGAATAACGACGCCTGAGGCACTGCTGGCTGGCTGCCCCCCGCACGCTGAGACCCCATCAAAAGTCCTTTTGTTTGCTCCACCCCCACCAGCCACCCCAACTGAAACGCAGCTCCGCCCCACCAGCTTGCGGCGCTGGGCAGACGGCTCGTTCCGAGGCACATGCTGGCGGAGGCAGTGGGTGCGGGAGGCCGCAATGTGTCCCAGGAGACACCCCGAGTGGTGACCCTGATGCACACTGAAGATGTGAGAGACAGCAAGCAAGGACATCCCCAGATGTGTTCGTGCACATCTACTTCCTGTGGGCGCCTAGGAAGGTGGCCACTTCCCTTGGTAAACAGCGGGAAAGGCCCTCGAAGGAGAGAAATTGGTGCGGGCTGGGCCTGGCGCTGAGGGTGCAGATACAGAGCAGACTGCCTCGGCCCATCGGGGCTCTCCCCGCCTAGGCCGCACGTGTGCTCTCAGTGAGGGCTCCTGGGGACATGTCTGGACACCGCGGCGTCACTAAGCCGCAGCTGTGGCCTGGGAGAGTCCCGAGATGTGGTGAAGCCTGAGCACGCTGCGTCCGATGACAGCGCGGCCACAGCTAAGGAAAGCCCAGGGAGCCTTTGGGGGCATAACTCGCTGCTTTAAAGGGACACCAAGAGTGGGGGGAAAAATCAGCTCAAAAGTGCAAGATCCTACTTTAAAAATCTCTGGAAAATATTTAATTATTTGTTATGAAAAAGACGACAGGAACTTGGGCTCCTGTGTGGTCCCCGACAGGTAGGGCGCAACATTTAAAGAATCCCCATCTGCTAAAGAATGAAACTTACCTGGTCCTCCTGGAGGAATCTCTCCACACTCCTGTATGCTGTTGTGTACTTGTGCTTGACGATGAGCTCACACCACCGGTGGCGAACCTTGAGTACGGGAGGAAATCCAGTAAGCAACCAGTTGGTAGGTTCCCCAGCCTCGTAAGTTTCATGATAAAGAGACTTCTGTGTTACAAAACTACTCTGAGTGTATTAGCGCCGTTGGCACTTTTAGTTTTAAATTTCATTTTTGTTTCATTTTTAAAGAAAGGAACAACATTCCTATTTATGAGGGCTGCTTGTCAATTTTCGGTAGGGGAAAGTGCATGTTTCAGTTAGGTGTTCCCTGTTTCAAACTCGATTTTCCAAGATAACAGACACGAAATGCAAAACATAACTAGGAAATTCAAGGCGCATCCTGACGGGCTGCTGGTGCTGTTCCCCGCAGTGTGCTGTCAACGAAGGTTCCCTTTGAAGCCACGGCCACTTAATTTCCTGTAACAGCAGATTCGCTCCAGTGCTGCCGATTGTAACAAGAGACACAACACAGTAAGGGGGAAGATGCTGCTTTCTGAACCCCCTACAAGAGGCAAAGCAGAGCCCTGTCTGAGAGTTTGGGGAAGGAGCAAGTGCAGGACACCCTTGGGGGGGGGGGGGCGTGGTCCATGCGACCATGTGCATGTAGGTTTGCACAACATACTGAAAACAGACAAGCTAACAGTGGATGCCATTCTTTTAAAAGATACACTTCACTAAAGGTTCATCTGCAGGAACTAGCCTGGACACCCCTCCCTGCCGCCAGTCTGCAGAGGCTATGCTAAGAGTCTGATGCCAGCGCTGCTGCCCCTGGAGATGGAGGCAGCGCCACCTGTGCAAGGGTGTTGCCTGTGGCCAGGGGCAGGAGCATCTCAGAGTCCAGCCCCTGCCTCTTCTAAAGCAGCAAAGCTCAGTTACACCCAGCCAGCAGCCTGCCACTTTATAACTCCATTAGTGGATCAGCACTGGCCATATACAGAAGTGATTATGCACATTTTTAGAAAGCCTCCTTGTATCACGCCTTGTTTTTATTGCCTTCAAAAGAGGGAGACAAGTTATAGTAATCCATCTGTGGCAATATAAAAATGTAAGCAATTTCAACATTTTGGCCAGGGCTCCTTATCAACTGACCTGGCAAATCTCTCCTTTAATCTACTCTAAATACATTTACATGGAAACAGTTAAGAATGAAGAAAAGAATGGAGATGGTTTTAAAGTAACAGCTACACAGAACTCTCTCAACCTACAAATTGTGTCTGAGCCCTGTTTGCACAATAACTAGGGCATTTAGCAAACTTAAAAAAAAAATAAGAATGAAGAAAAGAAAGATCTTTTGGAAAGAATCCTCCCCCAGGCCATGGTGCCAACCCAGGCTATAGTGCCCTCTGAGATCTAGGTGTGAACTTGGGAGTTCTGCTGGAGCCGCCCTGGGCTCCAGGCAGCCAGGTCCCTTGAACCTTTAATGCAGGATGCCAGCTCCATGGGAGAAGGGCCTGAGGCAGTCAGTGTGCTCTGGTGGGAGGGACAGTAGGACCGGATGGCTGCTCTGCCTGCTCTGGGACTTGGGGAAAGAGCCTTACTTCTCCTAAAGGCAAAACGGGAACCATGCTGGCACCAGCTCTTAGGGCGGGGCATGGACAGGAGGACCCTGCCGTCTTCTAAGCGTTCTCACTACGGAGACTTGGACATCTGACCACACCACACCTTTGGCAATGGCTGCTATTTGTCATTCTAAAATACGGTGTGGGCGGGGGGGGGGGGGGGATATGCATTGTATTTTTAGATTTGATTTTGAGAATGGAGGGTTTAGCCTCTCATTTTCTTTTCTTTTTGTGCTTTCCTCCGTCTTATTTACACAGGCAGAAACAACAAAACATAAATCAGGTCCTATTTCCTGGTAGGACAAGGCCCCCAGGCCGGCAGGAGGCAGAGGCAGCCTGGCCACGAGGGAGGAAGGTCCAGGAGACAGCTGGGTGGAAGGGGCTCTTTCTTCACCAATCTGCAGTCAGCATTTCCACCCCTCTTTCTGTTAGAAGTAGTTTATTGTCAAGATTAGCAAGAGATCCAGTCTTGTAATCCCTGAAGGCTAACATGGCATCCAGGAAGGACAGACCAACCCCCAAACCCACCCCAACTCCTACCCCATGAAGAGCAGGAAAAAACAAGCCTTTTCATTACAAATAGCTAAATACATTTCAGTATTTCAGTGACAGGATGTTTAAAAGGCATCGCAAAGATGCTGCAGGAGACTGAGCCCACCAGATAATTCTTGTACCCATGCAGGGTTTTTTCTCTTTGTATTTCTCTGAGAAACAAAGAAAATCCTTATTTTTAATCCCCAAACTCTCAAGGACCTACAATTTGCACGCCACTTGCCACCACACGGAACGGGACATCAGTGTTTCCAAAGTGGGCACTGGTGGAATGCCCCATCGCCAGGTCACGAGGGGCCTTGTGGCCCGTGACACAGGCCACACCTCCTGTAGGAAGTGCCTCCTCCACTGAGGATGGCAGGAAAATGAAGTCCGCGTGCTGGGCAGCTGGGGCCAAGCATTCAGCAGCCGGTCTGCAAGGGGAAAGCTGTCCCTTCTATACATTTGTGTTCATTTTTAATTCATTAATGGGGGTGGTGGTCAACTTGTTTTTTTTTTGTTTTTTTTTTAACTTACTCAGATTAAAAATAAACAACAGGGGATGCTGCAGGTACCCAAGACAGACAGCACCTGGCACCCTGCAGGCATCCAGTGTCTCTTCTGGCCCCTGAGCCTCCCGCAACAGTGCATGGTGGGGAGACTGGCCTTGCTGGGTCCTGACAGCTGTCCTCCCGCATGACTAGGAAGGAGTTTCCGTTTCCAGGGGCAAAGGCCCCTCAGCCCTTTCTTTGCACCCACACCCACTGGGGGCTGAGGGAGTGCTGCAGGCTGGCCCTGCCCTTGCTCAGAGTGAGCACTGTGCCTTCTTGTACTTAGGAAACCGGATGCTGGCAGGGCCCTTCCTATTCCCCTGGTCTGGAGGAACAGATGACTGGGCTGCTGGGGAGAGCCAGCTTTGGCCGCCTGCCCCAGAAAGCACTACCCCACAGAGCGCTGTCCCACCAGGGGAGCAGCAGTGAGGACTAGAGGGACCCGCTTCGACATTGTCTCCTCCCCTCCCCGCTTTTTCCAAGGCCTGGAAGAAGGGGAGAGAAGAACGCAAGATCAGACCCTCCCCCCCAGCTATAAGCCACCCCGACAAGCCCAGACCCAGGCGGGAGATCCGAATTTTAAACTGGGTGATGGGAAAAGTGGCATCTACCCGAAATGATGTTAAGGAGGCCCGGGAGATGACACAAAGCCCAGCTGGGAGCAGGGATGGGAGAAAAATGTAACTATCATTTTAGACCCAACCAAATGGAGACTGACCAATAAATTAATCACATCTCAAAACAAAAGCCTACTTCTATTTCTCACCTCTTCACACTAGAATACTTTTCCTAAATATAGAAAATACTGTAAGAAGGTCTTCCCAGCCTGCCCCAGAGCTCGTCCTCGGTTCCTGTCATGGAGGCAGCCACTGTACCAGTATGCTTTACACGCTCTTTCTCTATATTTATCTTTTTCCTCCTGTTTAAGGAAAGTAACAGCGTGGCTTGTATTTTTAAAAAATAGAGTAGCTTGACTTGCCATTCCCATGAGTACAGAAGATTTCCCATTGCTTGTATTAATAGTTGCAGGATACTCTACTGTTCTATGACTTAACCAGACCCTTATTGTAATAGTAGAGACTGAAAAGAACCTATGATGGAATGAAAAACCAGGTGCATGTGTTATGTCACACTCTGAGGGTATTTGTCTGCTAAATTCCTAGATGTGGAGTTTCTGGATCACTGTGCACACCTCCATTTTGACAGATACTGCTAAGTTGCCTTCCCCGAGGTTGTAGCAGTTTACACTCCTGCCAACAATTTATGTAAGTTCCCACTTCCCTGTACCACCATTGGGTTATTAAGCTTTTGGTAAGTGAAAAATGGTGTTCATGGAGGTGCTTTCTTTTTTAGTGTGGAGAGAGAGCTTAAGGGATAGGACTATTTACAAAGGTGGGGGCAGGTAAGTGCAGCAGCCAGGGACAGTGGAAGCCGTCACCACCCACTGGCCTGAAAGGGAGGAGGTGATTTCTGGAGCAGAGTGCTCAGGAGTCCTGGGAGGGGCTGCAGCCAGCAGAGGAGCTAGGGAAGGCCCCCACTGGGAGCCTGGGTGAAGGAGTCAAGTCAGGACAGCTTAGATGTTCTAAGTAGTTTTTCCACGTACATAAAATCCTTCCCACACGCTGTTCATACTCTTTCCCATGTTTTCCTACTGGATCATTGGCTTTTTCAAGTTAATCTGTTAGATGCTTTTGAGTTTTAGAGAAATCAGCTTGTCTTTGATGAAACTACAAATATTCTCTCCAGTTTGTCAATCTGTCTTTTTTTACTTTGTTCATGGTGGGTTTGCTTGTATTTCTGAATTGCATGTAGTGAGTTTATCAATTTTTTCTTCCTGTGGCTTCTGAAGTCTCTTCATTTACTTTTTTTTTTTTGGAGACGGTCTCGCTCTGTTGCCCGAGCAAGAGTGCCGTGGTGTCAGCCTAGCTCACAGCAACCTCAAACTCCTGGGCTGAAGCGATCCTTCTGCCTCAGCCTCCCAAGTAGCTGGGACTACAGGCACGCGCCACCGTGTCTGGCTAATTTTTTCTATATATTTTAGTTGTCTAGATAATTTCTATTTTTAGTAGAGATGGGGGTCTCACTTTTGCTCAGGCTGCTCTCGAACTCCTGACCTTGAGCAATCCTCCCGCCTCAGCCTTCCAGAGTGCTAGGATTACAGGCATGAGCCACCACGCCTGGCCTTCATTTACTTTTAATGTTTCATGGGCATACACATTTGCCACAAGTGATCAAATTGTACACTGTAAATACATTTTATTGAACTTCAACTGTCAACAGAGTTGAAAAATTCAATGACTTTTTGAACTGTGATTAAAATTCATCAAGTCCCTCCAAACTCATATTAGGAATCACCTGAAAGCCTAGGGTCAGTGCACATTTTGGTTCTAAATACTGAGAGGAAGGGTCAAGGGAGAAAAAGGCCCAAGTCACTGTGGGAGGGAAGCAGGGTGGGCAAGCAGAGAAAGAGCAAGAAAGCAGAGGAGAACCAGGAAAAGCTCTGCGAAGTGGGAAGACACAGAGCTGCCCATGGCGGTGAGCACGGAGTCCCGGGCACCTCGAGTGCCTGCACTCACTCCAGCCATTTCATGCCAGTGTCTGGTGCACGCGGCACCCGGAGCTGCAGTGCAGATACTGGGCAGCAGACAGGCAGGCAGTCGGGAGGTGGAGAGGCAGGCACAGCCCAGGGCCTGGCTGGCTCCTCACCTGCTCCCACTGCCCCCAGTGTAGGGAGGATGACTGATCCACGAGGAATATTGAGCACAGTGCCTGGCACAGGAACAATGACAGGTGACGAAGAAGACAGAGGACCTACATCTCTGGATCCTCCCATGTCATCGCGATGAAGTTGATTCTTGCACGGCATACCGGTATGCACCCTTGAATACTGCAGTCCAGTAAAAATGACTGTGAAGATCTGCTTTTCAAAGTTTTCCACTCAAGGGATACTAAACAGAAAAATGTGAGTGCTGCCCGTAGTGCATAGTTGGGTCTTACACCACTGGAAATGGATTCCAAAACCTTCCAGGTTTCTAAAGCCTCCATGCGCACAGCGTAGTAAGAGCACAGACATAACACTCCTTCAGAGTGCTCAAGATGCAGCTGGTTTTTTAGGGCTGGGCAGATGCAAGGGGCTGAGTATTTGGCGTGGGAAGAATGAAGGGTAGGTATGCAGAAGCCAATTCATGTCAGACCAGCATCTGATGATACAGAATTAAAATCCTTGAGTAATCCAGACAACAGCTCCAGGATGGTGGCTGGGGTATGTCTGTGGTAACCGGCCTGCACCTTCTGGGAGACCTGAGCAGACATGCAGTCTGGATCCAAAAGGCATCTGGCTATGAGGCTGGTGACTCAATTATTCCAAACACATTCATGGCAGCCAACTATGTGATAGGCATCAAGGAAATGGTGTGGGACAGAGCAATGGCCAGCACGGACAAATGTATGCGTTCATGTGTGCGAATGTAACCATGCGTACGCACAACACATATACACACACTGAAACAAAGGAGTCCCTTCCCTCCCTGTATGCAATACCCTCTGATATTTTTACTCTTTTTATTAAATGCTGGTTGGTGACCTACTAAATTGATCTTGTGACCCACTGTGTCTTGACTGTCCCACAGCATGAAAGCCTACGAGCTGGACTTCCAGAGCCCAATAATCCAGGCTAGAGTTGCATCAGCTGGGACAGCTGCTCTAACCACGCTCTGTCTCCCCAGGATGGGGGTTAGAAGAGCTTTGACCCCTCTGGGCTGCTGGGAGGGCTGAAAACAGTTGCCCACAGAAAGTGTTAGGATAGTGATGTCAAGTGCTTGTTGTCTTCGAAGTAGCAGTGTGTTTCTGGCTGTCTTTTCTACTTCAGAAGTTCTATTATTTATTGATTCTATAAAAACTTCGGAGTATGACCTCCAAGGAAACGTGTTAACTGATGGAGTGGTAGAGCAAGGTGCCTATCTGATGGGTGATCTAGCTGAGAGGATAGCTGGTAACTGCACCACCAGGCAGGGCGGACGTGGAGGGAGGGCCACAGTCAGGGAGGGGCTGATCCCAGTGGGAGGGTGAGGTGGGAAGCACACAGCGAGGAAGAGCTGTGGCTGGGTCTGAGACCCCAGGAGCAGCAGGACTGAGGCAGCAGGGGAGCCCCAGGAGGGGAGGGGCCTTGGGGGAGTGGGTACCATTCATGCCATCCCAGGATGGGATGGGAATGTCTTACTTGGATTTGCGAATTTTCCAAACCATTCATAAGACAGATCCCTTAGCCTTGCCCCCAGCATCACCACCCAAAAGGCTCCGCTGAGCTGAACTACTTAAGGCTCAGAAATACAGTACACCGTGAAGCCTGCTCTGATTTCCAGTGGTGCTTGAAAAATGGCTCCTGCCTAGTAGGGTCATTTATATTCCCAAGCCATGTCTCAGATTGAAGATACAGGTCCCATGACCCAGAAAGGGCATTTCTATGGTACGCCCATAACCTTAATTAGGATATGGGGGGGGCTCCCCCTCAATAATTCCTGTCTCCTGGAAATAGGGGAGAAAAGCCGAAGGATAACTCCATTCCCCATCCTAATCTCTTTCCAATCAGAGATATTTTAATGTGTCCACATCCAGTTTCCTAATAAACTCTAGAACAGGGACTGGCAAATTTTTTCTGTCAAGAGCCAGATGTTGAGCATCTTGGCGTTTCAGCTCATTTGCCACTGTATGGCCAAAGCAGCCCTAACAACTCTTAAATGAATGGGCGTGGACGCGTGTAGATAAAACATTATTTACAGAAACAGGCGGTGGGCTGCACTGGCCCAGGCTGTGGCTTGCTGACTCTGCTCCGGAATGGAAAGCTCATGCCACCAGCTCCCAGAGCGTGGCACAGGTGGCAGTATGCAGTATGCGTTTACCCCCATCACCTACCAACAAGATGCCAGTGAACACAGAAGTGGGATGAAAGGTGCACAACGGGCCCCTGTGGGTGGGCCCAGGCCAGCTTCTGCACAGGCCCACCAGGAAATCTAGGGTGTTTCCGAAGGTGGACCCGACTTCCCAGGTCCTATTCCTCCCTCTGCAGGTCAAAGTCCTTCTGTACAAGGAAACCTGGTCTGGCTTATAATTACAAAACGGAGACTTATTACGAGGGGATGCTACGTCTCTCTGGCCTCCGGGCCCAGCACAAGTGGAGTTTCTTATATGCAGATGCAGCAGGTGTGTGTGCGTGACGCCCGCACTGAGAAAATGCAGTCTTTAGGAAAAGGACCGCAACCCCCAACTGGCGTGCTGCAGAGTGTTCTTTCCTAACAGATGAGACGCTGCCCTCTCTGAACCCACACAGGATGGGGCCACAGTTCACCACAACCCCAGATCCCAGGCATGAGCATCCTACTTGGCTGACACTTTACAATTCTCAATGCTCTTTCACTATTATCTCACATTTTTAAAATTTCAATTTTAGTGTTTCCATGAAGCTACTTCAAAGAATTTTTAGGTTTTTTTTGAGATGGGGTCTTGCTCTGTTGCCCAGGTTGGGTACAGTGGTCCAATCTCAGCTCACCGTAGCCTTTAACTCCTGGGCTCAAGAAGCCCTCCTGCCTCACGAGTAGCTGGGACTACAGGTGCTCGCCTCCACGCCCGGCGAAGAAATAAAAATTCTCATATGGGAATATTCCCCCATAGCCTGCTTATTTTATCTTCTAGGCTAATTTTCCAAAGCAGTTTTCAAACTTTTCTTAAGCATAATTCTTTTCGCTTTTAATAAAAATGTTAGCTGGAATCTTAGTATATAAAGACAGCGTAAAAAGACGACTACGAGTAGGTTCTTCAAGTAATTTAAATCTTCATGTCAGGTAGGAAACACCTTTAAATTAAACAGTAAACGCCTTTGTGGGGCCCTGGTTCCCCAGAGGTAGAGTTTGAAAACCAGCATCTTACAGGACAGTCATTGTGCCTGAAACAGAAACGGAATGGCAAGAGGCTGAGCAGACACTGCTGCAGGCCTAAGACAGAACAGACCAGTTCTCGTAATGTAGCCGACACCCCCAACCTGGCTCTGGTAGCCACTGTGCCACCAACGAAGTACATTAGATAGTCAAGTTCAAAGATGGGAAAATGGCCTCGCGGCTTCTTCCACTGCAATCCCAGAGCCACGTTTAATTTGGTGCATACTCATTACCATGCTTTAAAAAGCCCACATGGCTCCTTTTAGTAGTTGTTCCCCCGCCTTCTTTTTTTTTTTTCTTTTTTTGAGATGGGGGTCTTACTCTGTCACACCCAGGCTGGTGTGCAGTGGTGTGATTTTAGCTGGGCCGTAGTCTCGAACTCCTGAGCCCAAGAGAGCCTCCTGCCTCAGCTTCCCAAGCAGCTGAGACTTCTGCAATGCACCACCATGCCCCGCTAATTTTTATATATACACACACACATTTTTTTCTTTTCTTTTCTTTTTTTTTTTTTGTAGAGACAAGCTCTCGCTATGTTGTTCAGGATGGTCTCAAACCCCTGGGCTCAAGTGATACTCCCACCTCAGCCTCCCATAGTGCTGGGATTACAGGCATGAGCTGCCGCACCCAGCTGGTTTATTTTTAAACATTTAAAAATTATAAACAGATAACTTTACAGTAATAGAGAGTACATGAATTTCAAACCATTCATATCAAATTAACTCTTGATCTTTACAACAGTTGCAATCGATACAGGTACATGTTGAACATCCCACGTCCAAAAATCTGAAACCCATAATGCTCCCAAATCTGAAACTTTTGGAGCGCTAACATGACACTCAAAAGAAATGTTCACTGGAGCATTTCAGATTTTGGATTTTTGGATGTGGGATGCTCAACCAGTTAAGTACCTTCCGGTATCTGAAAATACTTGAAATCTGAAACATTTTTTGTCTCAAGTATTTCAGATAAGGGGCACTCAGCCTTTGTATTATTTTGTGTTTTTTCTTTCCTCTACTTGCCACTGTTGCCATTTACTAGCATAGCGTGGGCCACATGCTGTCATTTGAAAACGACTACAGGGCATTTTCCCCTCTGTTATTACACTAAGGCTCCATTAGTCTCTCAATCTTCTGATGACACCATAAGTGTGTCCCAGGTTGGTAGACAGAGGGGACACGGATGTCTGCTGTGATGTCACATGGCAGTGCTACAGCCCTGCCTCATCCCACACACCCATGTTTACCGGATTGATCCGATGTGTCCACACCCCCAGCCCACCGCCTTGGCCCAGAGATCATCAACCCCCACTGTGCCCCCATCAGCCACTCTTAGAATGCAGCTTTTGCAGCTCACATTGCTCTCTGAAATCACTGTGTCTCCTTCTTCACTGATATGAAGTATTTATTTACACTAACATGCAAGCTTGGGGAAAGCAGTGGCCTTGGCCTTTGGGCAATCTCTGGGCCGTGTCCCAATGCCCAGCACATAGTACATGCTTGATAAATGCTCCTGAGTGAGCATACCACTGTTCAAAAACTTGGAATGCTTGTCAGCTACTCTCAAATTATAATGGGCAGTTGGAGGCAATAAAATGCTTTGAAGAATGCCACCTGTCCTATTTATGACAGGAAGCACCCCCCTTTCTTTTCAGTCCTTTTGATTTTTAAATTTACTGTTCAAGGAGGAAAAAAATATCTGTCCAAGGAATATGATCTGGGAAGCCCATTAAACCTCATTTAGACTTCCATTTTATATCTGCAAACAGAAAGACCAAGGCTCATGGCTTTTGTAAGTTAATAAGTCTACACTGCTAAACAAACCTGCTTTTTCAATCTGTGTCCTTAAATCAGATTAACTTGGCTTTAAAGTGGGCTTACCGCTGGGGAGGGGGCGCCTCTGCGGAGCGGCTACAGGCAGGCGGCATTCCAGCCCAGGGCTGCCTGTGGGGGCATCTGTGCTGCCGGGTCTGGCTACCTGCTCAGTCTCATGACTGTGTTGCCGACATTTGCGTTTGGTTCTATCACTTCTCCTTTTCTCTCTCCCCTTTACTGCTCCTTACTCTCATAGCACTTTAATCTGAATGTTATTTTTTAAACAAAAGGGAATTAAAAGTTACTTTATTTGCTGTTGCAAAAGCCAGGTTAGTAAATCCCTAGGCCTGTGATAAAGAGAACAAATGAAGCATTGGAGACTTACTGCTCTTGCTGGAGTTGGTCTCTCACGCTCTGGTCTGTATCTTAATTGGTTAGAAGTGGAGCTGTGGCAATGTGCAAAACAGGACTCATCTCAACTGCTCCCAGACCGTCCTGCACAGACTCGGTCCTGGTCACGTGTGATGACAAACGTCAAACACACACGCCAAGTATGACAAAAGAGGTAGCCTCACTCACGTGTGTGACCTCAGGCAAATTCATTCTTTCTTCATTTTCCTATGGATAGACTTTTATTTAATGATACTGATGCTATCAAAGACAACTGGCTCCAAAAAGTAAAACTTGGTAGCCCATGTAGGGTTTGCCACTTGGAAAAATGGCACAGTTTGTCTTCCTTCTGTACCAAGACTGCTCGCAGAATGGCCAGACATCCCAATTTGTAATTCTGAAATTAGGAATAATACACTCCTCCTTCTTTCTTCATTTTGTTAACATGTGACACACGGCCTTTGCCGAAAAAGAGGACTTTTACTGTTGGCTAAAACAGTGACCACGGTTATGTCCTCTGATAAGCTCAGAAGGGACACCCTTCCCTTGCCCTCACTTTCTTCAGAGGTAGATGTGACTCTGGCAGGCCTCAGCAAGTCTGCGAAAAAGGCTCGCTCTCTCTTGAAGGGGTTTTGCTCTCGGCTTAGTTACTCCCATCACCTTGTTGTGTCAGGCACAAATCCAGGAAAAGTCATTCTCCCAACAAATGAGTACTGGGTCTTAAGGATGAAATGGTGATCAAAACAGACAAGCCCTTGCCTTCCTGGAGCTTACAGTTCGATAGAAAGCTTGAAAAATCCAGTAAACCAGTAAGCGTAGACTCATGTTGGTGACAGATGCCACGAAAGGACAGAACAGGTTCAAGGAGAGGGTGGGGATGTAGTCAGAGAAGCCTCCCTAAGGAGAAGCCGTACAAACTGAGTGAGACCCAGAGGAGGAAAAGAAACCAGCCATTGTCAGGGCCATCCTGAACCTAGCCCACTTGTAGCCATCCCGTGTGTTCCATGAAGAAGAAATCCAACACTTCCTCCCCCTTTGCTTCTTGCTATTTCTTCCAATACCCTTTTCTTCAAGAACTAGAGAAATGGACTTTCAAACATAAACCCCAAAGACTTGAATGTGAGAGCTAATAATACAGAACTCTTACAAAAAACACAGGCATAAAATTTCATAAGCCTGGATTAAGCAATAGTTTCTTAGATTTGACACCAAAAGCACAAGCAACAAAAGAAAAAAATAAACAGGACTTCAAAGGTAAAACTTCTAGTGCTTCAGAGGGTGCCATCAAGAAAGTGAAAAGATGGCCGGGCCCGGTGGCTCACACCTGTAATCCTAGCACTCTGGGAGGCTGAGGTGGGTGGATCGCTCGAGGTCAGGAGTTCGAGACCAGCCTGAGCAAGAGTGAGACCCCGTCCCTACCATAAATAGAAAGAAATTAGCCAAACAACTGAAAAAAGTTAGCCGGGCGTGGTGGCACGTGCCTGTAGTCCCAGCTACTTGGGAGGTTGAGGCAGGAGGACTGCTTGAGCCCAGGAGTTTGAGGTTGCTGTGAGCTACGCTGACGCCATGGCACTCTAGCCTGGGCAACAGAGTGAGACTCTGTTTCAAAAAAAAAAAAAAAAAGAAAGTGAAAGACGACCCACAGTGTGAGAAAGTATCTTTCCAAGTCGTATTTGACAAGGGACTTGTATCTAAACTACATAAAGAACTATAACTCAATAATACAAAGACAAACCAATTTAAAAACGAGCAAAAGGTATGACTACATATTTCTCCAAAGAAGATGTACAAATGGTCAATAAGTACATGGAAAGATGCTCGACATCCTTAGTCAACAGGGAAGGGCAAATAGAAACCACAATGAGATCCCATTGCACATCCAGAAGGATGGCTAAAATAAAAAAGACAGTAACAAGTATTGGTGGGGATGTAGAAAAATTGGAACCCTCATACACTGCCGGACAGAATGTAAAATGATGCAGCCACTGTGGAAAACAGTCTGGCAGTTCTTTAAAAGGTTCAATGTAGTTACATTATGACTCAGCAATTCTACTCCTAGGTGTATACCTAAGAAAAGTGAAAACCTATGTCCACACAAAAACCTGTACACGAATATTCATAGCAGCATAATTCATAATAGTTAAAAAGAGGAAACAATTTAAATGTCCATCAACTTATGAATGGATAAAGAAATGTGGTCCATCCATATGACTGAAAATATTTGGCAATAAAAAGCAATGTATTGATACGTGCTGCAAACAAGCACAATCCCCAAAAACAGTATGGTACACGAAAGGAAGCCACAAAGACCGCACAATTTATATGATTCCATTCCTGTGAAAGTCCAGAACAGGCAATCTGTAGAGACAGAAGAATTAGTGGTTGCTTAGGATGGGGCAGCTGGGGATGACAGCTCTAAAGGGTACTGGCTTTCTTTTGGGGGTGACAAAAATGCTCTACAATTAACTGCAGTGATGGTTGCACAACTCTGAATATACTAAAAACCACCATATACTTCAAATGGTGAACTGTATGGTATGTGAATTATAGCTCAAAAAAGTTATTAAAAACAAGCCCCCCCCCCACCTCCATGCTAAAAGCCAATCTGAAGAGGGCTGTTTCAGCAAAGGGTAATATTCTACACAGTCCACTCTTGAGAAAAGCTACCTGGCATCCTGGGAGCCAAGGCCGTGAGGAGAGGCTCAGCTTCGGGCTGCTGGTTTCTGGCTGGCTAGTTTCCCCAGTGCCTGGGAACTTCCTGTGCTCAGCCTGGGCATCTGCTTCCACCCACAGATGGGCAAGACCAGTTGGTCTATGGAACACAGTTCCATGTGGTTCAAGGTTGCAGCAAAGCAACACGCAGACTGAACAGCCTAAAAAAATCATTTTTAGTGCCACCCCATGAAGTTTAGCTCATCTCTTCTGTGTTTATGTTTTAAAATTTCATACCCTGCCATCCATATAAAATACCACCATTTGCATGCCAAGCAAGCCTGGGAACATGCTCCAGCAAGCTGACCCCATGGGAGCTCCCTGCACTCGAGGTAAAGCCCACATCCTATCTGTGCTATGAGGTTCCCACAGCATGAAGGCCAGACAAACCCAACTCTCACATCCTGCTGGGCCACAGGACTACAGAGGAAAGAAGGTGTACAAGAAAGGCACCAGAGGGAAGAACAGTCACCTGGAAAGTTAGTGAGAATTTTGGCAAAGTGGGCTCTCTCTTTTAGGGCATCTAAGGTATACATTTAAATATGGTTCAGCTTACAATTGTGAGAGAAAATGGCAGTGTTTAAAGACAACTGTGTTTTTTTGATATGCATTTCAGAACAGAAATCTAATACAAAAATATGTAAACTCCTGACTGAGCTATAAAGAACCCAGAAGACCAATAAACCCCCAAGCAATGATTTCACTTGAGAGAACTGGAGACAAAATGAATACAAGATGTAGCTGGTTTCTTGGCTATACCGGAAGGAGAGGTCAGGACAATGCTATTTATACTCCAGAAAATGTGTAAATTTCCAGATCTTTCTGAGAAACTCTATACAGACTGGGAGAATATCAATACAGCAAGAGTAGACAATGCCTTCACCTCTTCAGATGTCTGTAAAATTGGACCAGCGGCTAAGTACAGTGGAAGCAGAAGAGGGCAAGAACAATGAGCCACCAGACTTTTCTAATAAAGTCTGGCTACAGCTAAAAGACCACCTACTAACTGCTCTCTTTTTTAGCAGATAAATTCCAAACTGATTTATTTAAAAGGCGCTTTAAAAAAAAATTAGCCAGATCATGCTATCTATGGCTCACTTCTTTCTTTACTTGCACTCATTTAACAAATATCTGACCAGCCACAATGTGCTGTAACAATTCACAATACATAAAACACAGTCCCTAGCCTCAGGAACAGAGGAATTATTAATCTGAAAAGTGAAAGTTGTCATTTTTAGATCCGCTTTTTAAAAATCCCTTTATTACAGTATAGCAGGGAGACTGTTTTATAGGCTTTCCACAGAAAAGTTCCAGGAGCACTAAACTGAGTTAACAGAAAGAAAACCCTAAGAAAGAAATACCAAGAGGTACCTTTCTGACTTCGAAGGAAAGTTCTAAAACACTGATTCGATGTTTTATAAACCAAATACAACAAAGAAAAAAAAACACACAAATGTAACCAAAGAGTTCCTAAGAACTCTGTTCATTCCGTATCACAAAAGGCACGTGGCTTTAAAAGAAAGGTAAGTCTAAAGCAACTAAAGACAATTACCACAATCTTTTTTTTTCCATCTATACCCACCTAGCTTTTAAAACTCTAAAAAAGGAATTATTATGCTGTGTTAAAGGTACAGCAATAATCCTCACAAGCACTGTCTTGGATTTTTAAAAACCTGATATTAAGTCACACTATTTACAGGCCACATTCTGAAGTTCAGATTCATCAGCATTTGGCCTCTTGATTTACAACCTGAGCTTGACCACATCAAGGGGCCAGCAAGCTGGATCCCTTGGACCTACAAAGACATGGTAACAAAGGGCCTAATGCTGAGTATCTGGGAGCTGCCAGGTGGAAGAGGCAAGTGTCAACTTGCCCTGCTGGGAGCTCTCCTTGAGATCCGGCCCCTCGTGGTTTACCCTGGAAAACCACTTCACTAATTGCCACACACTATTCTGACCCTCCACAATGGTCTCCTTTTTTTGGTATTCAATCTGAAAACCTGCCTCGTGGGGCTTCGTTCCATGATGGTGCATCCTGACAAGGCTGGGCGATGGCCTGGGAGCCAACTGGCCTGGTGATGAGGCCCCGGGTTTGCCTGTACCCAGGGCAGCCAGCAGGGGAAAGGGAGGAGAGAAGAGGGTGCCCACTGTGCGCCCTCTGGACATCACTGAGACGGAGCCAGCGCTCTAGCACTGCCCCTACTCGGAGGCTTTGGTGTCCTGCTGTGCAGAGGCCTTGACACCTATACTGTGGGCTGCCACACCCCCAGCACCACAGCTGGGGAGGCATAGCTGGGTGCTGCCCTCACACACCACCACAATTACAGGACCTGACATCAGCAACGCCAGGGTTTCTGCCTTTCTATGCTACTTAGATTCTGATCAGGGGGACAAGAGGAGCCAAGTTCAGCACATTGCATTTTAATAAACTGTTGCACATCCCGAAATGGCAACAGAGCCCAAAGAGATTCCATCTAGCCTCCTCTCTGAACTACTCTGTGAGAAAACAGAATAGAAATGTCTTATTTATTTGTAGCCAGAATACTATAAAAAAGCAACCAGGGAAGAAAAAGGGAACAGGGAGTTACAATGGCAGGGAACAGACCCTCCTTCACATCCAAAAGAGCCCCGATGCAGAAGGCGAAAGTGGTCTTGAACGGAAAGAGTTTCAGCATTAAAAGCAATGAGCAGAATTATGAGGACAGATCAAGTTTTGTAATCCAGAGGCATAACACTCTGCTAAACCTTTCTTCTCTGCCCCTTTGATATGCCTCTCTAGGCCTGTTAATCATTAAATGCTCAATTCATAGGAACTATGCATTTGGCCAAATGAAATTGAGAAATGAGCATCAAAGCTGTCAGACCACTGCGCTGCTGGAGTCACACCTTCCACCTTTGGACTGCAAATAAATGCTGTGCTGCTTTCTTTCCAAGCAGTGAGTTCTCCCATTAACAACGTATTAAAATATACATCTCGCTGCTTATGTAAAGCCTATCACGGGCATGGGAGGAGACCCAGAGCCATGGACATGGTTTGCAAGGGCTCTTCAGCCACAGCCAATGCTGCAAGGTTACATGTTTTTCCATTCGCAATCAACCTTGAAAGTGTCCTTTCCAGTCCAGAATGCAGACAGCATGAGTGGTAAAACAGGTTTGTCCTTACTTACTAAACTGTTTCCTTAGATGTACTTGCTCCTACTGCTTTAGTTTGCCATTCCTTCTTTTTTCTTCCACATGAAAGACTGCAACCTCCCAAGGTTACATTCTTTAGAGTCTTGGGAGAGTACAGCTGGCTCAGGGTGGCCTCTCAATGTTGTTTAACTGTCTTTCTAGCTACTCCACTCTGTGCTGTATCCAATCAGCAGGCACTTTATTAAATGAGATTTTAAAAATTGCCTTTTGTGGATCAGCTGCTGTCTCAGAGCAGTGGTTCTTCACCCAGTGATTCTGCCTTCCAAGGGACACATTTGGCAGTGTCTAGAGACACTCTGAGTGCCACAATGGGAGAGAGCAGGGGTTGCTACTGGCAATTCATGGGTGGAGGCCAGGGATGCTAAACATCCCACAAAGCACAGAACAGCCTTTCACAGCAAAGAATTGTCCAGTCCAAAACGTCAGTAGTGCTAAGGTTGAGAAACCTTGATTTGCAGCAGATTCCCCTCAACCTGGACAAAACACCCCCACCTCCAACCACCAAGCCCCAGATCAAGAATTCCATGACCAAATACACAGGGGCACCCAATACTTGCGTAGCCTGTAAAGAAGGACTGTGAACAGAATACACATCTAGCAAGTGGGCACATTTCTTTTCTTTCTCTCTGCCAGTCCTCACAGATTGAAACTAAGTGGCTATAGGTAAAGAAATAATATAAAAGCTGTTGCAGCTAAGCAACAAGATGTCACCATTTCAGACCAAATGAATGGAAGCGAATCCTATGCGAACAGAAACTACGTTAAAACTACGGGAGCTCACATTTTCTCAGTACTCTCGCAGATGTTTTCCTATCCTGTGTTGTTAACAATCCCATGAAGAAGGTGTTTATGGCTCCGTTTTAATCCTGAGGAAATCGAGGTTCAGGAACGTTGGTCAAAGTCCCCAAGGAGGAAGCAGAAGAGCTGGTGAGAGCCTTGGAACTATCCAGGTCCAACATTCTTTTAACTGTGGTCTGTGACCCATTAGTGGTCATAAAATCAATTTATATGTCACGATGCACATTTTTAAAAGAAAATGAAATAGGATGCAATAGAAAGTATCAGAGTAAAGGCAGTTTCACAAAGTTTTTCCAGTTGGTTATAATAAAAAGAAGTCCAAAAGCTTCCACTCCAGCCAAGGCACTGCTTTGTGGATGTGGAAAACGGGGCCCGCAGAAGGTGGGCAACTCATCTGTGGTCACCAGCCAGCTGGGGCCCTGGGACTGGAACCCAGCTCAATGCTGCGTCGGTGCACCTCAGCCAGTACCAGGTATTCAGCTGGCCCGAGTGTTTAGATGAGATCAAGAAACGGAGGAGCCGCTCACACGCACATGAGCAGGTACCATCCTTCCCTGCACGTTAGGCCAGGCCTGAGTGCAGTACCCTGAAGGGAGACGTGCAGTGAAGGCCACATCCTTGGGAAGACAGAGACACTGATGCACTTTCTCGCTCCAATCCAATCCAGGAGGCCTCTTCCTTTCAACCAACAGTATTTCCCCCAAAATAGTGAGGCGACAAACTGATGCTGCTAATGGCTCCTCCCAGAAAACTAGTTTTCTTGCTCAGCATATGAACTGAAACATCAGAGCAGAGCATACCACAGTGTGGACCTTTCTAGTTAGCGGCACCACCAAAATGATGTTGGGAGATTTTGTCACCTGAGGCATGCCCCAGATTTCAAAGTGTTCAGCATAGTCTATAGAAATAAAGTTGCTTGAGGTCAGTTGTGGGGTTCTGGGGAAAGAGGTCGCAAAGCCAGGTCCCAGCAATGCTCACCCCGCTACCGGGGATAGCTAGTTTACAGTTAAGAGACCTGCTAAGGCAGGCAAGGAATTTACTATTTAAAAAGGGATCTATCTTAGAAAACATCTTTTGTTCCCAGAATCAGCTGTCAAATATATTTTTAAACTTTTATGGCTATTTGAGAAATATACTCAAAAAATCATAGACAGGTGCTCCTTTAGAGTAAATTTCCCATCAGCTCATTTTCTTTCCCAGCATAAGGCAGTGGTCCGAGACTTGGTGTGTGAAAGATGGCCGATTTCTGCAGCGACCCTTCACTTTCCAGGCCGAGGAATGTAAAGGTGCCCCTCCTGTCCCACCCTGCAGAGGGCGGCAAAGCATAAGATGGCGTAGCCCTGCTCCACCCACCTTCTGACTTCATTTGTCCTTGTACATGCTTCCTTCGAAATTCTGAACATGGGGCACCACTTCCCCCCAGAGCAGACCTGCCTGTCCACACCGCATGATGCATGCACACACGGGGTGGGGGGTGCAGAGGGTATATTTTTACAACCTGGAACGGTATTCAGAAGGCTGGTCCCTACAAACCCCCAACATGCAAATACCTGCCAAGCAGCATCCTCAGACTCAGTCCGTGTTCAGAGATTCTGACTCACAGATCTGACCTGGGAGCACAGCTGGAACACAGAAGCAATACAACTAGGGAGACACACAAGAAGAACAGTTGAAAATAAACCTCTCTCCTTCCTTCCTTCTGTGTGTGGGTGGGCCAGTACAGTCCCACCCATACAGAGAAGGGAGGAAGGAGCAAAGGGACAACAGGGACAACGGACCAGAAGCTAAAGCAACCACTGGAACGGAGAGCCTCGATTCCCTCGCGCCATCTGGACAGGTTTCTCACAGTCCAGGGTCTTTTGACAGGCTACCTCAGGAACATGCTACATTCAGATCACACTGCTCAGCCAACAAAAGAACTCTGCAGTGCACTTTGGCAATGAAGGGCATAAGCAGGTGAACACAGCAACACTGCCGCATCTAAGAACATTAATAGCAGGCTCACCTTCTGCAAAGGTGACTTCACGTGCATGCTTTCAGGAAAAAGGCCAGTCAACAGGAGAGCAAGTGGAGCCTTTCTGCATATCTTGGAAATAAATACAAGGGCACACCCAGACAAAGCAGGTAAAGGAATGCCCCTTCCCACCAGCCGATCACGGGCATCCCTTCTCTGTACTAGAGAGATACTTCATTATCCCAGGCTGGTGTCTTTCTGCACGAGACATCTAATTCAACGCTGTGGTCCCAAGGTCCTGGGGCAGCACCCTGAGCAAAGAGCATGAGAATCACACTGCTCCCTGCCAGGAAACCCCTCTAGAGCCATTTCCACAGGGACACAGAGTACACAGCCTGCCTCACTCCAGTATCTCTAGCCACCATTCAAATGATGGCTATGCATCCCATGTCTAAAAGCCCTGATAACAACTGGACGGACTATCCTTGCTTGCTAAATCAAGAAGAAACAAGAATAAAGATCAGGATCCTTGAGATTTTCCTACCAAGTAATAATTCTTTTTCCCATGAAACTTTCTGTCACTTAAAATAAAGGCAGATGATTATTCAACTAAATTCCTGCTAATCAGTGTCAATATAAATCACACTTAAATAATAAAGTTTCTAGAAAATACCCCGGTTGGCCAAAATCCTGTTGCTTTTGAGTGGTTTTGAGTGACAGTTCAAGGAAACTTCACAGTGAGATAAGTGTCAATGTGACTAGCCATCTGTCAGGACCTTGAGGGTTTGGGGTGGAGGTACTTCCCGAGATGTACACCATAGCCTTAAGCCCCCACAGCCCCAGTCTGGCTCCTGCTCACCTGACCTCAACCCTGCAGGCCCTGGCACAGGGGCCCGCAAACCCCTGTGGGGCAGCCCAAGTCAGCCCATAGCTAGGAATGGTGTGTATGTTTTCGAATAGTTTTAAAAAGCAACAGAGGGAAAAAGACCATGACTACCTTGAGATGTGTTAAGTATATGAAATTCATGTTTCAGAGTCCATAAAAAATTTTACTGGCACACAGCCACGTCTGTGTGTTCACATATTGTCTATGGCACCTTTTGCCCTACAACAACAAAGTTGAACAGTTGCAACAGAGACTGTGTGGCCTGAAATATTAACTATCCAGTCCTTTGTGGAAAAAGTTTGCTGACTCCCATCCTAGCACATGCTGAGTTGATACCTCTGAACTGGCTGTCATCTCTGTACAGAAACTACCCTGACGCTTGGCTTTGTATGGACAGCTCCTTGTCTTTAGGTCCTGGCTAAAATGTCACTATCTCTGAGTAACCTTTCCTGAATTTTCTATCTGGAGAAACTCAGCCCAACTCTGCCCTGTATACCTCCTTCACAGCTCTTACCTGAACTTGCCTTGTTGATTTACTTATGAGCTGTCTTTTCACAAGACAGGCTTCCTTGCCTGTCGTTTCCACCGCTATGTTCCTAGTTCCTAGTAGAACATTTGTGAACTGCACGAACATTGGTCATATCAGTTATATAAACTGAGCAAAGATGTACTCAGACCCCTGTCTCTCATTACCAGGGATCCACACTGAAGAGATTGCCCTGTCTGGGCATCATGATACAGCTTGTAAAATGTAAAACAAGCAATCAAATGAAACCTGTTATACTTCCCGAAGGTTTTATTTGGTTGCTTGTTTTAAACAACTAAGTTGAGCTGTAAGTTAAGAACAGGATGTGTTTTATGCCCAAAGGATGGGGGGAAACTGGGACTCCCACCTCATGGCTTCCGGACATCAAGTGACAGGTGTCCAGCGCCTGCTCTGATCCTCCCGCCCTGGTCTGTCCGTGCCCATCACAGGGTCCTGGCATTTCAGTGGTATTCAGCTCCCATTAAAACATAGCCCAATGCCTATAAATAGGAAGGTCTTTTAAACACTAATTAAATATAACAGTCTGGCATTTGGAAACTCCTATAAACAAAAATATAAGAGCTGAAATAAACAGTAACAGTTGCACATTTGATCTATGCTCAGGTGAATAAGAAGTTACATGTGTCTTCTTGGAATTTTTCAATTACTCCTGAATTTATGGGACTTTAAAATGCATTTTACCTTAAGTTAATAAGGAATTGGCTTTCACCAATTTATTTTATTTTATTTTTTTTTTTTTTGAGACAGGGTCTTGCTCTGTCTTCCAGGCCAGAGTGCAGAGGCATCATCATAGTTTACTGCAACCGCAAATTCCTGGGCTCAAGCGATTCTCCTGCCTCAGCCTTCCGAGTAGCTGGGACTACAGGCGCTCGCCACCATGCTTGGCTAATTTTTCTAATTTTTTGTAGAGACAGGGTCTTGCTCTTGCTCAGCCTGGTCTCAAACTCCTGGCCTCAAGCAATCCTCCTGCCTTGGCCTCCCAGAGTGCTAGGATTATAGGTGTGAACTACTGTGCCCAGCCAATTTATTCCAGTTTAATGACTGTAAAATTCATTTAAACCAATATATCCTGAATATCATTTCAACATTATCAACAGAAATTATTATAATATTTTGCTTTTTTATTTGATGCTTTTAATATCCACTGTGAACTTTATACTTATACCACATCTCAATTCAAAATAGTTACATTTCAAGTGTTCAGTAGTCACATGTGGCTAATGGCTGCTGTACTAGACTGCACAGTTTTAAAATGTTCAGAGTTATTTTCAACTGAATACGAACCAAACCTACTTGCGTTTTCAGCATTTTAGGAATTTTATATAAAAGAGATTTCTCTTTGAGCTCTTGTTTTTTTTTTACTTAAGATGACTGAATACATTAAATATTTATTATTTTATATTAAAAATACCCCGGAATTCATCTTAGGATTCACATTGCATTCCTTACAATAAGGTAAAAGATATTAAGGACTACATCATATTGCTTTCCCACAAGCATCCAATTTTAATTTTCAAACCACGGCTGCTAGATTCAGTTTTCATTTCCTTTACACATGGATGCTTTCCTGTCCTAACTGAAGGCAACCAAGAAGCTCTGACATATCTGAGCCAAGTTTCCTTAAAGTGCAGCAGGAAGGTGCCACCATCAGTGTGCAAGATGGCCCGCCCAAGTTTATAGCTCAAAAACACTCCATCCTGTCTGCTCCTTCCTTTAGGAGACCTATTCTGTCTCTACGATTTAAGAAGAGAGAAAAACAGGATTTGAAAATACTCTGGTTAGCAGCACAAGCAGGATCAGAGGGCCCTTGCTGGAGCAACCACACTGAGGGGAGCGGCTTAGCTCTGCCCAAAGCACTTATTCTTTACTCATACAGCAAACACATGGAATTTTGCTAATAGAAATGGTAGTTCCAATAGTTTGGGACTACAGTGGGATCATCATTCTTTGCACCAAAAGTGGGGATCTGCTGTTTAAACTCTGAAGGTGTTAAGGCTTACCTCGGCATCCTGATCGTGGAGGTGGTACGTCCTCTGGAGGCTTTGCAGAGTTCGGGGGTTCAAGGTCTTCTGCTCCAAGAGACGCTCCAGAAGCAAGACCAGCTGGTCTGGAAGAAGCTGAGGGCAAAACCAAACAGCCTGTGAAATGCCATTCAGCTGATGAGAAATTAAACACAAACGTTTAGACCAAAGAGAGTAAATCCAGGGTAACCTGGGCATATGTCTGAAACATGGGAGGAGTGCTGAGTTGAATTTTGTAAAACCTCAGGGTATACACTGTCCATATCCCCCAAAGACACTGCATTCTGGGGTCTGATTAAGCCCTGTTTCCCATGACTTTTCAGCCCAATTCTACACTTAGAGCAGATCAAAACTCTGCTTATCTTCATAAAACATTATCGTGGTTCATCAGATCCCTTCCTTTATAGCATGCACATGCCAAAAAATTTAATTTAGCCTAGACAAAGATTCAAGAAGCCATCCAATTTTAGGCAAACACATGGATATTTAACAGAAATAAGCAGCTTTCAGATTTCCTTCTCTAGCAAATGAATCCTATAAATACACTTGCTACACAATGAAAAATAAAGAACATATAATGAAACAAGAACCGTGTATTTCCTCCATTATAAAAATTATAAGTTTATACTCCACTAAAAAATTGCAAAAGGTTGTACAAATCATTATACATATAGCTATATACACAGAACACACACAAGGTCACCCATATTCCTGAGTTTTCAGATAAGAAAGGTCAAAAGTGGTATTACCAGTTAAGGGCAAAGAGAAGAGGAAGTCTTCGTGTGGTACAAAAATAAAAAACAAACCACATTTGTGAAATCCAAGAACCGAAGAGTAAGACTTCATTTGACTTACTCATCTGGGTACCACAGTGCCAAGACCGGCAGCGCTGCCTCGCACGGCAGCCCACTGGAGAAGTCAACTTAAGATACACTTCACAGGAACTGAAAAATACCTTATTCTAAAAATCAAGGTTTAAAAATTATTACTACTAACTCTACCGTTCTCTACACTTAGCTTGTCTCTATCCCTGCTTATGCCCAGATAATTCCTGTCAACTAACTCAAATTTACAGGTCTGGAAGCCAATAGCAGATTGATAGAAAATTGATACGAACACTTGGATTTTAATTGCCACTTCTATTACTCTAAAAGAAATTTTAAAAATTATTGGCTTCTTTCCTTCCCCTCCTTCATCTTTCTGCCTCGAGTGCGTGCTCTGCCTGGCTCCCGTCCTCCCACATCCCCTGTCACTCATACACACACACACACACACACACACACACACACGCTTTGTCAAGATGCACACGCAGGGAGACTGCTAGGCTACACTGCGACATCCACCACGTAATTCCACAAAGAATGCATTTCTTACATTTCCTCTTCTCCCCCTTCCAAGTTCTAACAAAACCCCACTTTCCTATAGAGACAGAGAGGTAGACAGACACACACAGATGCACACTGCTTGGTTCTTGGGTCTGTTTGTTTCATAACATCACTCCATCGGAAAGTCATGCTGTGGACAGTCTCTCAGGCTGATAGGAGAAACAAGGAGCCTTCAGCAAAATCACATTACAATTAGTCCTGACCTGTGAGGTTCCACACACAAGGACTCAAAGAACTACAAACCCTTAATTTCTTTTCATGAGAAGTCAGTGCTTGTAAGATGTTTTAAAAACATCGAATTACTACAGAGCCACTAGTAACAAAAGCCACCAAATTACCATATTCTATAGTTTTAGACACATGAGACTACTTTTATGATATTAACAAGAAATCTGTTTTATAGAGGAGGCCAAACCCAGGACCCCAAGCCTCTGGCGAGCCCCCTCACCTGTTCGCACCATGACCACCTTTCAGAGGTAGGTACATGTGGGGCATCCAGCCTCATGGCCCTCCTGACCAGGCAGCCCAGCTGAAACCTAGTTCTCTGCCTTTCTTGCTGGCTCCTCCTGTCCTGGCTGGAGCAGCTCCCTCTGCCCTCCTTCTCCTCCTTCCCACCCATCTCACCCTGCAACGTCCTTCAATGTGCCAAGGGAGGTACTTTTCTGCTGGAGGCTGAGTCTTCAGCCCGTGGCCTTGTGCGCACCCTACCCATTCCCTCCGTGAAAGCTGCTCACCAGATACCCTCCTGCAACGAATGCTCTCATGGCATCGTCCCTTTCCAAACATGGGCCTTCCTTACCCCACCCCCTTACTTCCCTTTGTTTTGCTACTGTCAAAGTGTGCTCCTCTGGGTTCCCCACCCCAGGGTGGCCTGGCCTGGGCACCCCTCACCAGAGTACCCTACCTCCCTCTGCAGAGGTTGGGGGAAGGCAGGGTGCCACACTCCAGGGACGAGAACCCCCAGCAATATGTAGGTGTGGGAAGGGCCCAGACTGGGTCAGAGTAGCCCGGCCTGCCCTGCATCCCACCTCCACAGGCACTCTCAACACAGGTAAGGCAGCATTTCTAAAGGCAGCCAGTCGGAGGGCAACAGGAGCTTGACGTTGACTGAGGCCCCTCCAGACACAGGAAGGCAGGCTTCTGGGAAAAAACCCGGCCCAACAGAGAAGCAATTCTTGGAAGTGACAAGGCCTGATCCAGCGCAGAACATCCACTGCCCAGAATGGGGGCCTCGTTTGCTAACTAAATACAGAAAGAACCAGCCCCACCAATTTGCAGAATTACAGGGAAAGAAAGAGTAGAAAGAAAAGTATCTCCCTATTATGTGCTTGCACTTACAAAGAGGCCTATTGTTAGAACTCTCATTTGGGATTTGGTTTAAACTAGAGAGACCCACAGAGAAGGAGAAAAAAAACGCTTGAGTAAGACAACTAGCTTGGTCCTCAACTTACCCCAACTGCAACAAATAAATACAGCTCCAGTTTAAAATCAAACAAATACTAACATGTGAACCTATCAAAATACCTGGATTCATACTGGTATATTTCTCAGACTTTTCTTCTAAGCAGAAAGTTCACACATCTGCACACTGAAACAGAACTGAAAGAATCACTGGAAGTTTCTGTCTTCTCCAAATTTTACATAATGGAAATATTTAAAGCTAAGCCTGTGAGGTAAGGCAGACAGCTGAGATGGAAGGGAGGGAGTACATGTGTGGCTAAATCCTTAGGGTTCGTGAATAAGTGTAACTGGAGCGAGGTAAAGAGCAAGGGTGGACACGCCCCCCCGTCCAGGTATCTGCTCCTCCTTCAGTAAGGCACCAACAACAGACTGCTGCAAGAGCCAGCTTGTTCACAGGCAGGCAGAACTCAACATGGACCAACACAACCTCGCTGAAAACATTCCTCCATAATGCCAGGAGATTTCTGCTAGTCTGACTCTTTAGAATAGATTTACAGAAATGACTCTCACTCAGTAAACAACCTGTAGCCATCTGCTTTCAGCTGTAATTCTAATTAGTGTGTGTGTGTGTGTGGGGGGGGAATGTAGTTTTTAAACAACGAAAAAGCAAGAAAAAAATCAGTGAACAAATGCTGTTTGGGAAGGCAGACAATAAAAATAATTAAGCATCCTTTACTCATAAATAAGTCAACATTTTTAAAAAATGAGATTAACAGACCTTAAAAAGAAGATATTAAAGCAAAAATGAGGTTAAGTAGCTACTTTAATACAGCACATTTCTCTTTGTAAAATAAACATTTGCTCCCTGTAAAACCACCCTACAATGAAAAAGAAATGATATGTAATAAGCCAAAATGTTTGTAAAGCAAGTGAAAGATACCATATACCAGCAAATGTTCTCGGAGGCAGTGCTGGGCAGTGAGACCAGCCCTGGCAGCTGGCACAAGGGTAATGGGAAATGTCGTGTGGATCATTCCACTCCCACCCACGTAGAAATCAAATTAAATTTCACATGACTTCTAGGCCAATTGTGTTTTAATACAGCAGTACTGAGGGAGACAGATATGGCTTTAGTCATACTATGGAGTGATCAAGAAAAATAAAGCACATCTCTGAGCATTCCCTCCTAAGAAAGCAGCTCTTTTTAACATTATAAAAAGAACTTGCCTTTATTTCTGGGGGTCTAATAGTGCTCACACCCACAGTTCAACGGTGACAGAAATAGAAAGTTCTTTCCTTTGCACAAACAAGGAATTCATGGCGGGGTTATTATTTTTTCCATATGGAGACCAGCTCAGTATTTTTAAAATGCATCTGCCTCAGAAACTTAGACAAAATAAGACTATGTGGTGCCAAAGTCATGTGAGTACTTGAAAGAGAGAACTTCACAGGACTGTAAAACTTACTCAAATGAATAAAATGCTAGGGAGATCAGTCAAGTACAAATGCTGCTTGTTAACGATTTTAGAAGTCTGTATTCTTGCTCTAAATATGGACGATTTCATAGTTGTTAATTGCTGAGAAATGTACAAAGGGGAAAAAAAGTCTGTTTTGTTTTTTTCCTGGTCAACTTAAGAGTAGATGCAAACTGCGTAACTTTGAATGGTCTGAAACAGTTTCTACACAGGCTCTTGGAAAGAAAATAGGAATTTTTCAAACCTACCCTCCTAACCTACAAGCAACACAAAGAAAAAACTCTGACTCTTCCAGAAGCCTCTTACTGCTGTCACGAGGGGCATCGCTCTCTCCGAGCTCCCAGAAGACCACCCACACAACTGAGGCCCCTCCACCGTTTCTTCCATTAGCATGACGCGGAAAAGGCCAGCTCACCTCCTAGATCAGAAAATGCCACGGACACGTCTCACGGCTGACCTTCCAGAGGCAGGACCCGTGAAAAGGGACCAGCGCTCACGAACGTCCGAGCCCCATTGCCTGCACCCCTCTGAAAGCAAAGGAGGGGACTTTCCGGCCCATCCCAGCTGGCATTCTGCAGCCACACACACACACACACACACACACACACACACACACACAAGAAGTCACCGCACGCACGGCTCCCCAGACAGGAATGAGCCTGGGACTAATGCAGCCACCGATTGACAGTGGCGTGAGTTCTATTATTACCCCATTATCACTCTGGGATCTGTGCCTAAATGGAGCATGCTTCCTCCCTGATGCCATTTCCTTTTATCCTGGCTGGAGACTAAAAGCGGATCAATGGGGGCAATACATATGATGTCACTTCAATTTACAGCGATGGGCCTCCCCTCTTTCAGTCTGTCTGAAACACACAGAAAGATCAATTCTTCCCAAAAATGGTTAAAAAATGCTTAGGGAGCATTCTTCTTCCAGAAAAGCATTCTCTGCTATATTTGTCTATGTTACTACGGCAGGAACTGTTTACACAGAATAAAAACAGAAGAAACGGGGGAGGGAGAAAAATCTCAAATTCTGTATGCTGGAGACTTACTGGTTGAAATTTAACACAAGCAGGGGCCAATCCAGAATGAAAGAGCTGACCTCCAAAAGTCATATGCAGAAGGCCTTCAGTGCAGGGCACAACAGACAACAGCTTTCCTTTGCCCCTTCGATTAAAAAGGTGATCCCATAGATGTAAAACGTTTCTCATTTTTATAAGGTTTGCCCAAAGTCTGACAGATTCCCTTCCACTCTTCTCAGATCACACACCCACCACCCGAGTAGACCCTCAGGTTGCCCCCACAGTCCACAGGCGTAGGAGAAAATAGTTCCCATACACATAGCACCCTCATGAAGGGTGACAGAGAAGGTCAGCTACAGGACCCGAGGCAGAGCTATAAACCAAGACATCTTCTAGACAGTGCTCTGGAGCAAAATAAAACAAATAAAAATCTCTAAATTGTATAAATTTTCACATGGTGATTTTTGCCAGTAGGGCAAAATGAAGATACAATCTCATGAACTTCCTCAAAACAAAAACAAGAGAGTTTTCCTTCCAAACGACCAAAGAAATGCTCACTAGTCACAGAAGCCAAGTGTAGCCAACCTCCACTGCCCCCCACATTGGCTGGGGCCACGCATGGTCTTCCCAAAATGCCAATAAATGGTCTTTGTCCATCTCTGTCACTTTTTAAATATTAAACACTTTTCCAAGTAACAAAAACAGATAATTTATCTTTATTCTAAATAAGTAACCTGTATAGAGGAAAAACACAATTGTTCTGAATGGCCCACAAAAACAAAACTTAGAAAAGAAAAACCATTCTTCACACATTGAAGCAAAAACTTAACAGTTTAAAGAACTGTCAAAACCTAAGAACAGAAGTCTACACTATTTACATTATTTGAGAGACATAAAATTGGATTTGCCCCTAAATGAAGGTCACCAAGTAATTAAGAATGAAAATAATTTTCTTAAAAATAAAGAAAACCCATAAGCGTATATTTGTCCAGCATAATCAGTTATTTTTGACTATCAAACATCTTTAGGGAGTTGTTTATAATCAAATTTTCGAAAGAAAATTCAAGCAGCATCAAATATTCATATGATTCATTTTATATAGAAAAAAAGCATATTGACTTATTTTTAGGAAATTCCAATAACTACAGTTTAAAAAGACTACTGCACTTTTGAACCATGCTTTGCACATGGTGCTTCCAAAAGTGGCACCACAAGGACTAAAACAGACACCATCATTAGCAAATCGTATCTGAAATAATTTATTGGCATAAATCATTCTCATGTTTCCAGATTATAAGGGTCAAATTTTCATGTGCTATTATTTTCCTAACTGTAACAAAAGTTAAAGTATTACCCCAAACTATATACAATCCGACACAAAGCATATTCTTTGAAGTCCATAAAATGCAATCCTCTTATCAACTGGCTCTCTTACACTAATATTTTATTATTACATATTTTGGAAAATAAAACATTGTAAACACTCAAATTGAAAATTTCCCAGTATTGCTCAAGAGATGCTTGGGATCCTTGTGTCTGCCTCCCCAACCCTGGAAGCTGCCAGACCAATTACGAAGGGGCCAAAGGGAGAACATTCCCTATCCGAATTCTTTGCTTCTCAAGAAGATGATCACTCATGAAAAAGAAACCAAAAATTCCTAATTGATTCAGTCTCCTCGCCCTGTCATGATAACAACGGCATATTCAATGTGCGACTTAAGGATTTCTGAAGAAACGGGAACACTTTAAAGTATCAAAATACTTCTAACTTATCTTGTATTTGCAGTTTTTTTCCCCATAGAAATCTCCTTCTTTGTGATTTCTTAGAATTAATGATCTCAGCTAAATTAGTAAGTGTACGCAATACCTGATGTATTTATCTTGAATAAGCATATATATTTTATAAACCTGAGTTATTAATTTATAAATAGTGATATTTCTAACTGCAAATTCTAGTTACACACTAATTTATGACCCTCTGAAGTCCAGCACATGAATACACCTTTATTGTGAAAACTGTCGGCTGGTTCTGAGTCAAAACAAGGTGGTATACAGCCACACAACAGAATACTATGCAGCTATTAAAAAGGATGAGACAGAATTATTTCTACAATATAGGAAGATGTCAAGAAATGTTATTAGTGGAGAAAAAAGTACAGAATAAAATATAGAATATGGTTGAATTTGTGTAAATAACTTGTTAAAGCCATGTAAAAGGAAAATAAGGGACTTACGTCAGCTTTTTCTTTGCATAACCAACACAAGATCTCCGGTCCTTTTCTTTTTTCTGCCTCCAGCTCAAGCTGAAATATTTTTCTTAAACCATGCTACAGGTACTTCCTAAAAATCTACTTAATGGAAAGAAGATCTACTTTATGAACAAATTCATTACTACAATCTGATCTAAGAGCACTGAAATGTGTAAACGATTAAAGCGAGTGCTCTGGCAAAGTGCTGAGCTAGCAACTGGAAGGAAACCAGGGGCTTTCATGAAGATGGTCCAGTCAGTTAAAGGTAGATCTTCTAGCACTACTGCACACCAAGAAACCTATCATTGTCTCTCTAGCCTCAGTCATAACAACATTTTAAAATAACATACCTCAAAAGTTGATTTCAATACTTCTACACAAAGATGAATGCTAATATTACCAAATATAAAATATTAGTTCCATGCAATCAACACTAAAAAATTGGAAGAATTTTAAATTTTCCAATTATTTTGTAGATAGATAAGAGGCACAGCACCAGTCACATGTTCAGATTTTTGTTATATGCAATATAAGCAAACTATCAAATATCATCAGATTTTTTTCCAAGAGGAAAAACAGTAACTATAATTTCATTCAAACCCAGAATTTATTATCTTCCTCTAATTTCCTATATTACTCCAATATTTCAAAATCATATGGTCTGTATGGTATTGTTTATTACAAATTTAATGTTTTTAGGAAATAACTATATCAACACTAGATTCTTCTCTGTAACATTTGGTTGAATTTATTTTATACAGGCCTATGCTCCTGGTGAAAAGTAATCTACACCATGCACAAAATTACTGTGTTCATATGCATAAATAAGCAATCCTTACAGATATTCAGTCTGAAAACAGTTTTTCCTCTAAATTACAAGTGATTAGTAAATGGGGGGAAAAACTAACCTCTCACAATACTATCTTCAGAATCTTATCTAGAAAAAATAGGATCCCTTTCTTTTGAGTTTAAACAAGGAATAAGTGAGTTCAAACAAAACTATATTTTAACTTCTATAAAAAGAATGTACATTTTAAGGCAATTCCTTAAAGACTGGAACCAGATTTTCCTCGTTTCATGTGCCATCTACCAGGGTCCCTGCTAGTCAAATTGAAATGAATGACTTAATACCCCACATAGTAAAACGGAGTAATATGGTAACAACGTCTGCAGGAATAACTGCAGTTAGTAACTCAGTGATTTAAATGAATCTGCCATACATGAAAAGTCAGACCTGAAGTGATTTTCACTTCTAAACTAGAACATATCCAAAAAATACAAATTCAAATTTATCAGATTAAACAGTTCTGTGAACATTCTGCACAATAACAGATCTGGTGGATAATTCTTCATATTTAAAAAACTAATGGTGAAATGACTGAAATGCGTCTTCCATTATAACCGACTGTAATCAATTAAATGGCTTTGCAATGTTTTTAAAAAGGCAGTTAGTTAGATTGTATGAAGAGTCATAACAACCTATATTTTGCTCTGCACGCAAAAACTCAATAGTATGTCTTAGATGGAGATCTGTCCCTTTGCTTTCCATAGTCTCCTTGTTAAAACTTCCTGTCAAGGATTAAGTGAATTTTAAAATTATCAAAATTAATAGCTTTTTTAAAAAAATAAGACAGAATATTTGAGAGATAATGACATAACAGGAGTTGAAGGTTAGAAAAAGGCAAGCAACAGAAGAAAGGAGAAACCTAGCCGGTCACTCTGATCCTCGGGTTAGACAAGCGATTCAGGTACAGACACACACACACACTCAACATATTCTGAAGCAGGGGAACATAATTTACAGGAAATTTCACTCTTGGGTGTTTATTCTGGGGTTTAAAACACTAACATTCCATTACTCCCAGTTCCTGTGCTTTTTTCTTCATAGGCACGTAGTCAAGACAACATAAATAATCTTTTCGGTCACATTTTATTTTCTAATATCCTTTCTGTATTTTCTACCAAATCCAAACTAAGCATAAATTTTAGCCACACGGCTACAATTTGTCAGGTGGTTTCTGTCACCAAGTTAAAGAAACCTGTCCTTAAACGTGTGTAGAGCCAACCACAACTAAGGAGGAATGGCAGGGGAGGTGGGAGAGGCTGGCGAGTCAAATTACATGAATTACTGCAGTAAAAAATAATGGAATAAAGTTGTTTTTATTTAATAAAAATGTGTTGGGAGTACTGTACAATCTACCATCCAATGTGTCTCAGTTTTATTTCACAGAATGATTTAATGTCTATAATGCACAGGAGTCGTTTCACTCAAATTCTGTACACTTTGGGATTCTAGTTCAGATATTTTACACTGCGGATTAACTGTGCAAAGTTTTATGAGGAATCGAGCAAAGGATTAATTTCTTAAGGGTCACTTTGATACTCGGGAAAATTCATATTATTGAAAAAAATGGACTTAACTTCAGGAGAAGGGCACAGAACAAGTTTCACAGACTTTCAAGGAATGTTTATTTAAATTTTAACTTCTTTTCTCTCTTCCACCTGAATACTAGCTCATGTGAAGGGAAGGAAAGCTATTATTGGGCCAGCATTCTATGAAAGAGAAGTGGCCGTCTTGCAGATGCGCCATCTCGTGAGAAGGCGACACAAATATGCCATTGGGAAAGAGAACAAAACCACGTGGACATGAACGACACCCAGTTTGTTTGCCCCAAAGTTGCATGCTCCGCACAAATGGCTAAATAATTCATAAACTAATGTACTGCCCATCATGATAGAAACTATTCCCAATGAAACAAGTAGATTGAAATAGCATTATAAAAATGTTCTTTTAGGAAAAAACATCCACTTTAATGCTATAACGGTCTGACATTATAATATCAGGTCTATTGTGAGCTCTAGCTTGGACTCCAAGACCAGGAGGTGATAGAGGATCCTGGAATCTGAAATGCGGCTTTGTTTGCTGCCATGGAAATATCCTCTTATGTGATTTCGAGTACTTGAAAGTCAATTAACAGAAGTCAGTCTTCAAAATGGATACCCTTGAGTGGTGGTTAACGACGGAGCTAAAATCCTTGGAGGTCTGAGACCTCACAGGTCTTTTCATAGGTGTTGGCATGAACATGATTAAACCTAAGATCAGCTTCCTAGTAGCAATCTAAAATCTCAAGCATATACAAGTTATTACTAATAGAATCCTGAAGAAATTTCACAAAATTAAATTTTAGCATTTCGAGTCTTTTTGTATGCTCCTTTACATATGTATAATGTACTCACGTAAGAAAAATTCAGTACTATTTTATTGAAATAATATATTTTAACATCAAACAACTCCTTTTGGAAGTTACAGAAAATGTTATGTATTTCTAAACTTTCTGATTGTTCAAATTTTAACAGAAAACAGTCTATGGGAAATCATACTTTCCCTCCCCTTGGCATTCTAGCTTATCTGTATAAGTTAGGAATTTACCTTTTAAAAAAGAGGCAGAAATGGAAGTTTTCTTTATATAGGTTTTTAGAAATTTTTCTTACATAATTAAAACTAAAGAAGAAGAAAAACTTTAAAGAATGTTCTGGTCACTACTGCTTACTTTCCACATTTTTGCAGTGTTTCCACTACATTGATTTTAGCATATCAAAGTTACAATGTTGCAAATATAATCTCCACATTATATTCCAAAGTGAAGCCTGACTCATTTAAAACAAATTAACTTGCAAAATGAGTGAATGCAGATCCTGAGAAAGTGGAAAGTGGATGCACAGACCTTAAAATTACTAAACCTAATGGGACAGGTTGAGAACCGCTTCTCTGCTGATTTCATGATAGAGGTTCTCATCTGAGAACTTTCTAAGTAATAGCTACCTTTAAGACAAAAATAAAAAATGAGTACACTTCTCCCCTCCTCAGCAACACAAAACCTCTTCTTTACAGTCAAAGTTTAAAACGCGGCTCTTTTATTGTCTCTGGTTAGCTGTCCCACATTCGGTCTGAGTTTCCATTTAGGAGTATTTGCTAGGAATCGACACAGAAGACCAGAACACCTCTAGGTGAGCACACACGCACACACAGTAAAAGGCAACAGTTCTCCAGAAACCGAAGTTAACTTGTTGAACGTTGCCTGACCAGCAATTTATGTTGCTATTTTCCTGATGGACTTGGTTTGCTTGATTTTTCACTTGAAAGCTTAGTCAATATAACAAGCAATAATAATCTGACGCCTGCGCCCCTGATGCACTCTGTACATTTAAAACGTTCACGAGCAGTATGCAAGCGAGAAAACAAAAGCGACAGCCACTCAAGCATCCCAGAGCGTTTTCGAAGGCAAACAGAAATCCCATTCACACCAAACGACATCACCATGGCAGTGGGAACGCAAACGCCACGAGCGCGTTGGTTAGCTGTGAGCAAACGAGGACAGGATTAGGAAGAGCACGATAACAGTTCACTTTTTCCCCCGCTAAAGCTCCCAGGGCGGAAAGCCTGAGGTCAGGAGGAGGAATCTGAGAAGGGATTTGGGGAGGGTGGAGAAACCGCTCAATTGTCGCGACCGGCCCGGCTCCTGGCCCGCAGCGGGCGGGCAGGGCGAGGTCGTACTCACGTCGCTGGCGCGCCGGGCGGCCCCGCAGTCCCTCTACCTGCCCGTGCCCGCGCCCGCTAATATCTCCGCGGCCGCACCTCGCGCCGCCTCCTCCTCCCCAGGCCAATCCCCGCAAAGGCCGCCGCGCCCCGCCTCACCCTACCCCGCCCCAGCAGCGGCCGGGAGGGGCACGTTCCCAGGGCTCGGCGCCCCTTCCCGGCCACACCCCTGGCGAGGGCACCGCCGGCCCGCGCCCCGCCCCGCCCCGCCCGGGACGGTCGGCTCCCACCCCGCAATTACTCTAATTAGAAGTTCTCCTCTCAGCACTTAAACAATGTACAAACCAGTCCCAACACAGCCGGCAATTCAAATGGCTTTGAGAACAAAGGCAGTCATAGCTGTAGCAATTTTTCCTCTAATTTATAGAATGTGAGGACTTTCTCTCATTGCACATGGTATTTAAAAAAAAGTTTAAACGTCTAGCGTACATGCCATTTCACAAGAGCATAGCATTACTGTGGAAAAACACCAGACTACGCCGGCTACAACTAAGAAAAAGAAAAGCCACTGTTAAAAAAAAACTTTTTTATATATATATAAAATTTATATATATACACATATATAATTTATATATAAACTTCTAAGTTTGGTCCTTCCTGCAGAACAAACGTTCCTGGATCACTTGGTGGAAATGTGCAACAGACGTGAGGGGACTGTATTTTAAGTTTATAGATCATGTGAATAAAGGGGGAACAAACCAGCCAGGGCATCTTTCTAGCAAACAATCTGCATAATCTTAATTAGCATTGGTGGAGGTTGCTAATTGTTCACACAAAAATCACTCAAATGGACGTCCAAAGAAGAAAAAACGGAATGTCAGAGATGAGTTTTCTGGGTGCAACCACAGCTTTAACGGCTAATGACAGGCATCTGCACCCTAAACCAGAACATTTGCACAACAAGAAACCAGCTTGCTTCCAATCCTGCAAAACAGATCCCAACAAAAAAATTTAAAAAAAAAACCCAACCACTATCAACTAGAATAACTACTTCAAGGATTGTGAGGAAACTTATTTATTGGGAATAAGTGAGAGGCACGCATTTCTAGAAGACGCACTTCACAACAAAACCAAAAAGATACGGCCCGAACCAGAGGGACCCACCTTAAGAAAGGGAAGTGATCAGGCTTGCTTTCCCTAGAAAATTTTAACAGTCCATTCACAAGTTCTGAGTATTAAGCTCTTCGTTCTAGCTTTAAATGCACAGTGGAGATTTGAGGATGAGTAAAATTATAACTAAAATATGTGCTTAGAAAAATAAAACATCAGAAACAAAGCCATCTTATATTTATTTGACAGTACTGGTTTGATCTTAAGTAATCTGCATCCATTTAAAAGAATTATTGAACAATTTACAAGTTTATGTGAAAGGAAAAAAATCACAGGCTGGAGAAAAATATAAAAAATTAAAATCATCACTATGAAAACTTTGCACAAAATAGGTTATGAGACTCTTTCCAAAAATGTATTTTTTTTTCCAAAAATAGATTTTAATTTTTAACATTTCAGGTAAGTATGGCTTTCAGTCCCATTCCATGCATTTACTAACATGTGCTCTAAAATGTCCCGAATTTTAAATGAAGGAAATATTTAACTGTTCATGTTACAGAAAACTTTGTGGCTTATTTTCTTACAAAATGCCATTTCTGCTTCACAGCTAAATTTGCCTCTCTAAATATTAATATGACAAATAGCTGAACACAATTTCAATTGTAGTAACCACTTACAAGTTAATCCTAAACAAGAAAGTCAACTAATTTTAAGTTAAAACAAGTAGAAAGAAACAAAACAAACTGCACTTTCAAATGCTAATGTCTACCTAAGCTTATAACTTTAGTGCCCTGAAGATAAGATGACATTTCTGAAATACTTAAAACTAAGAAAATCAGGTGCCTCAGAAATAAAAATATAGAAAAGACTCCCAAACACTTGTTCTACAGGTGGAATAAACATGGTGAGCAACTGAAAACACAGGAAGAAAGCTACTTCAGAGAAAACATAATATTCCCAAAAAACTTACCCTTCCCTAAATTCCCCACTGAGTCAAGATCTAGAAATGGAAGTCTTTCTTAGCTAAGAAATCTCTGTGTACAACACCTTCCATTCAATGCTGAGAACACTAATAAGCTTTCTGCGTGTTTTCAAATGCATATGAACGTTAAAATCATTAAATGTAATTCCTTAAAAAACTTTTCAGTTTGAAAAATTCCTATCTACCTTTAGAATATAAACAACAGAAATACTCTGCAATGAGCAACAGGAATAAAGAAAATTTTCACAAAATACACCAAAATGCTCTTGTATTTTTACAAAATACACCAAAACTCAACCTCCAATAGCCACAAACTGGTTTTAGCATTTACTTTTAAAAGCAAAAAGCCACTGCCGATTAAGCTGTTGGTCAAATTTGCAATTTTGCTTTCGATTGATAGGGAGTACACCTTAGGATAAACCACAAACTGTCTTGCGAGAATCTTCACTTTAGATAAACAGTTCGAACATCACAGATTTCATTTCCCAATGATCCCAACACTGTTTGTTCAAACTATTTCTATAATTTAACATTTCCCTCTTTGCACATCACCCTGCGCTCCTACCTCTCTTCAAAGTGGGGGCGGTGGACGCCTTCCCAAGGCATTGCCAAAGCAAATTCCCAAAGGCCACTATCCATTGCAGGGGCCCGCTGGGCAATGCTGCCGGAAATCTACTCGTGTTGTTCCCAGATTCATGTTAGTTTAATGACGGTAAGAAGAACTACGTAAACTGACATCTTTCCCTGAAGCATGTCTCTGAAAACGAACAATGACCTAATTAGAGGCACAAGGACAATGAGTATGAATGGCGGGAAAAAAACTGAAAATACTTGGCTCTTAGGAGCAGAGGGCTGCAGTACAGCAATCCTTGACGACAGTAACTCCCCTTCTGAATCCGAAGTCCTGGGGTGAGCGCACCAGATCCCCGACCTAAAGTCCTTCACTGGGAGGTCGGAGCCACCAGCGTCCTTAACCACTGGAAGGTGTGGGAAGACCAGGACAAGAATGTATTTTAGGGAAACTCAGGCGCCCAAAAGCCTGGTTCCAAAGCCAGGCACACACCTAATACACAGACATCTTAACAACACAGTCGTGCTGGTCCTGGGGCTCCTCACCCGACCCTAGTCTCACATCTCCAAAAGGCAATGGGGGAGCAGAGAGGCTGGGCTGCCAAGCACAGGGAATCACGGTGGCATCCTGGCCGGCGCCCAGCCCTGTCGCTACCTCAGCCGGCGTCCAGGACATCTCCCAGCTCCGCAGTTCGCCGTGAGCCTGCATCCTCTACCCACGCTGTGAGGCGCGCTGCACCGCCCAGACTGGGGTCTTGCCAGGTGCAGGCAATGAAACTCCACCCTCTTTAAAACCCATCCTTCTCTCTTCCGCACACAGCTAGCAGGCACTAGGGGCGCTGTCAACTGGCCAGTCACCCAGACCCAGACCTAATCCTGCTTGGCTACTCACCTACTGACCTTGGGCACAAGCTCTGCCATGACGCAACCCAACTCTCAAGGGCGTCAGGAAACACCAAGCATGGCTGTTGGCTCCCTTTCTGTCTAAAGATCCACTTTGCTTCTAGGCATGAATTTACAATGGCCCATCCTCCTCCTCAAGCTCCTACAAGGCCAACTGTGTGCAGTCGGACATATGTGGTGTGAGGGATGCAAATATAACCACCCTACCAAATATAACCACCAAATGCAAACCACAGCTCTCCACTCTCCTCCCTCCCCCAATGGCCAGTGCCCCCTCTATAGAGTGCAGGCCCTTGGGCCTCACCAGGCCTGCCTTACCACCCAGTGGGTTTCCCTAAATTGCAACTCCGATCCTGGTCTCTTCTCTCTGTTCTCAGACTGAAATAGTGGCATGTATGCCCCAATGTGTGCCTTTCAATATTATGCCTCATTTCCAGTCCCAATCCTCTCCGCAGCCCTTCAACTAACCTGTCTGCAGCCAAACCAGGCCCTTAGCCTGCAATGCCCTCTCCTCAAATCACTTTTCAAGGGCCACTTTTTTAAAGAGCCAATCTTACCCTTCCAGACACATAGGTGCTTCTTGGGTTTTATTCTCATTCATTTCCATGTACCCTGTTAATCCTATTCTGCGTTACAGCAGAATTACTGGAATGCTGCTGTGTATGAATCTCCAATTTCTGAGCTTCTTGTAGGCCTGGGATGTCTTTTCTTTTAATCCTCCCACCTCTACCCTGCATCTAGCACAGCTAGTTTTGAATTAATGTAACCTGTCTTGTAGCAGGATCAAAGTTTCCATCTTGTGCCCATTAGCAGTGATTCTTAGCAACTAAATGATGAAAATTTGTTAAAATAGGATCAACTTTAAAAGAGAAATTCAAAGATAATACACTTTTTTAAAGCTTTACACCATTAATTTCACAGGCAAAGAAAGCCATTACAGGTAAATGTCATATCTATTTCAGGGACATTTTCACTAGGAAGCTGTTGACAGCTTAACCACAGCAGCTCTGCGTTACGCAAATGCAGATGGAGCTGTTCTCCCAGAGAACTTCTCAAATCTGTTATCTCAGTTGACTTTGCAATGGCCTTGTAGACAGGGGCACGTATTACCCACAGTCTTAGATCACTGGGGAGGGGACACAGAAAAGTCAAGCCACTTAATACACAAAGAACATGTACACACATGGCAGGTAAAACTATGTAAACATTTTACAGACATGCGCACTACAAAGGATGTTTACAGTGTTGGAGTATCATTTTATTGGAGGTTTTCCTATAAAGTGTTAATAAAACAAATTATGGCACAAAAATCCACAAAACAATGACTAATTTGATTACTCACAAGTCAATAAAACTATGACAACTCTATTATTCTTTTGAATAGAAATGCCAATTTTCCCCAGACTGATATCATAAATTAGTTGCATGTCACTTAAGATTTCTTCTACATTCAGTAATTGGCATGTTAGATATTACAATAAATCAGAAACTCCATTTAAAGATAAAGATATTAATGACTTTTTCTACTTTTATAGCATATATAAAATGTGGGTACATATACTGTTTTTTCTTATAGTAGCCATAAGAAGCTGTAGGAAACTACAAAGCCACTGAAAATCCATTTCTAATACCACACCACGTGTTTGTCAACTATCCAACCCTATGAACTCCCCAATTCATTACCTTTTACATCAGCGGTCCCCAACCTTTTTGGCACCAGGGACTGGTTTCATGGAAGACAATTTTTCCATGGACCGGGGTGGAGGTGGATGCTGTCGGTGGGGGAAGGTGGTACGGAGCTGAGGCAGTGATGTGCGGCCTGTTTCCTAACAGGCCACGGACGGGTACCAGGGCGAGGGCCGGCAGTTGGGGCAGTCGCAGGTTTACATTATCAACATCATCTGGTGCAGTAGGCAGGCTAATGGCCACATCCTAATCCCTGAAACCTGTGAATATGTCCAGTTACATGGCAAAGGGGAATTAAAGTTGCAGGTGGAATTAAGGTTGCTAACCAACTGAACTTGGCACAAGGGCCTGGATTATCCAGGCGGGCCCAAAGTAATCACAAGGGTCCTTATAAGTGGAGAACGACGGCAGAAAAGAGAGAACTTGAGAGGCAGCAGCCACAGCACAAGGATTCAACCACACCGTGCTGGTTTTGAAGATGGAGGAAGGGACCAGGCCTACAGGCAGCTTTGTAAGCTGGACAAGGCAAGGAGCTGGATTCTCCCTAGAGCCTACAGAGAGGAAGCCCTGCTAACTCCCTGATATTAGCCCTGGGAGACTTATGTTGGACTTCTGACCTCCAGATACTATAATAAATTTGTTTTAAGCCACTAAATTTGAGGTGATTTGTTACAGGAGCAATAGGAAACTAATACATCTGAGTTCCAAGTTCCTCTTATAATCAGTCTCATCGATTCTTCGCTTATTTGGTTCAACATGTGAGGAAAATAAAGTCCTTTAAAAGCTCAGAGCTACATGTGAACTCATCAGCTTCCTTCTAAAGGGGATGATTTCTTCCAGGTCCCTTCCCCAACCCTCAAGTGTGCAGCTTTATAAGTGACTTCAGGCTCAATTCTAGTGGCTGAAAAGTCTGTTGAGGTCAGTGGGTTGCGAAGAGAAGGCAGCTAGACAGGAGGTCTGTGAGCCTTCTGGGTCTGATTCTTAACTGCTTCACTGCTTTTATAGCGCCACCAAGGCCAGGGCAGAGCGTGTCAATGAAACAAAGGACAAACATGAAACAAAGCGCCATGGGCAGCCTCGTCTTGATCAAATCTAAGAGCGATTCCAGTTAATAAGTAACATAACCCCACCACCTTTTTCATGGCTTTAATTATTACAGCCAGTAAGAAATATTCAGGCCATCCCTGTTTAGTGATGTTTTATTTACCCCTAAAGGCTAAAGTCTTCATTAAATGCAGAAGAGTTGTGTTCAATTCAACACATGTGGTGAGATCACAGCCTGGTTTATTGTACTTTTTAAGTGTTTCTCCCCTCCTAACACACATACACACACCCACTACCCCAAGGACTCTGAACACACAGTGCACAAAGGCAATCTGGCAATATCACAATTTCACATTACTACATAATTGATTTAAAAAACAATCTTATTTCTGAATAGTTTCACTTATTCTCTACTTTTCTAGCACAAATCAATCTTCTCATTAGGTCATTTCCTACACTGATTAAAGCACAAGTCATTCCTGCAAAAAGGGTCTTCTCTTGCCCCCAAATGTTTTATTCATGTATGTTATACCTGGCAAAGTTCCTGAATGACACAGAGCCTTTTGGTTTGAGAAGGTGGACAAAATGTCTAAGTAGTAAAAGGAACAGGTAAAAGGTTGGAGCCTCTTACTTATTGCAATCCACGTGTCAAGATCCACACCTACTGCCTGCTTCTTCCTCAGGGGATGGAGACTTTGTCAGGGAACTGCCTGATTATGATGTTTTCCAAAGTTTACACTGTTACGTTTTCTAAAAGGCAACAACCAGCCATATCTTTCCAGGTATACTCTTCACTGAGAAACAAAGTACTACTCTTTACCATGTTCTTTATCAGAAAAGCAATGTTTTTAGCTCTTTCTGTACTTGGATCAGTGTTTTTATCTTTGGCTACCACTTGGCATTACTCTCTGAGGAGCTGCATAGCATTGGAAAAGCCGGGATAATCCAAAATCCAGACCCTGCACCCTGGAGACGGAGGACAAGCTGGGTGTGGCTCTGTCGTGCATGGCCCCACCTGCAAAAGTGCGGTCCAGGAGGGAACTGGGGAGGCCTGTGCTCATCGCCAGTGGGCATCTTGGGAGGGCCTGGTCAGAAAGACATGGAGGGGAGGGAGACAGGCCCCCAGCTCGCCTCTCTAATTGCAGAGACACAGACAGGTTCTGTGGAAGAGCCAGAAGCCAGGGAGGCTCAGGCAGGGAAGACAGCGCAAAAGGGAATGAGCTTGTCCTGCGCCTACGGCACTGTTCCTTCAGAAAAGGGTGGTTATCATGAGGCTTTACGGTGGTCCTAGGGCTGGAAGCTAACTTGGCTTTGTGTTTGATCATCTGCTTTATTAGCAGGATCACACACCATGATATGCAGCCTTCCTTCCTCTTCAGTTCTCAGAAAACTGTTCCTGGTAGCAATTTAATTCTAACGAAGGGAAATAAAACGCAGAATAAAGAGGCTGGGCATTAAATTTTACAATGGATGCGAAAGCAATGGCTGTTTGATTTTGTGTGTGCAATTATTCCTGTCAATGCAGGCACAAGCCTGTGGGAAGGGGCCTAGGGCAGTAGAGTCCCCCGGTGTGGCTGTGGCCTCAGAGTCCCCTGGCCGTGGAGGCAGCTGAGAACTTGCCTCCTCTCTCCTCTACCTGCCAAGCCTTGGGACAGAGGAAAAACCATCCTGCAACCTCTTGCTGCTCAGGTATAAAGCAGGGCTGATGAGGCCTTTGCCTTCCTTTTAGTTCCTCCTAAATGCCCCTATGCTATTCTTAGTATGTTCCCAGAATTAAATTCAAATAGCATCTTTAATAGGCTTAATTCTGTGGGAAAAGGAAATGTATCAATCGTGTAGTAACTGTAAAAATTTAACATCCTAAAATCTGTTTTTACAAACTCTAAAGAATAAAAAAAAAGTCAGCAATCTTAGCCTGCTGTCACAAGTCATTGTTCTTGACAGTAAATAATGCTAGCACCTATTTTAAAGATTTCTTAAAATAATATGAAAAGTGAATGATTGAATAAAAACAAACAAGATGTCCATTACAAGGGTAAACAAATTAGCAAACTCGGAACTTGTTTCTGTTTATACAGCTTGCCCTAAAGCTTTTGAGAGAAGTATTACTTAAATAAAATGTGTTTAATTGTAGGACAGGACTTTCTTGAAATGGCCCAGTTTTCAGTGAAGGCACGAATAATTAGCATTGAAGACAGCCATGTAAAAACATGAACTTATTAATGGTCTCTATTAGTAACACAGTACATTTATTATTTGCAAAAATATCATTCTCAAACCTGACAACGTAATTTAAGTCATTTAATTTCTGTGCTGTGAAAGACAGAGTAACTTGTGAACCGCTCCCCTGAATACAGGAATAAATCTAAGGCTGGCCAGATGTCTGCCTTCCTCACTGCAGGAGAGTGTCTGAGCTGAGAGGCACAAAGGTTAGGACCCTGTGCCAGCTGTTCTTGCTGGGCTAACCCTTAGAGTTCTGAATGTTGCTGTTCTAGACTGAACAAATCCAATTTTTAAAACTTTTCTCATAGGTCTTATTTTTCATTCCCACAATATTATTTTTATTTGGCCCTTTCTCAATTGCTCCACGTTGCTCAAGATGCATACTCCAACAGCACAGAAAGTTGTCTGGCTGACCCATGCTGACCCTTCCTGCCATTATGCTAGTAAATATTTAAAGGCACTGAACACACACCCACATGTGTTCCATTTGACTTCTGACATCCAGGAGATCCACAACAACCCTTCTTTCAAACCTAGAGCTCGTCAGTTCTCCACACTCATCTAAACAGTGCCTGGTCTGACAGCATCACTTATTAGTAGATTGCCAGATTTACTGGCAACCTATTAAACCTACCTCTACTATAAACTCATCACGGTTATCTTCAAGTCCAAATCTCTCCTAAAAACATCAAGCCACATTCTCTGACTGTTCCTATCATCTCCCTCCTGGAGGCAGCAGAGGTGCTGACGAGTACCCTTTGGGTGAGACCTGCTCACCCAGAAGGAACCTAGACTTAATGAAATGCAATGAGTTCTGAGAGCTTCTACAGGAAAAGATGAGTGGGGAAGACCAATAAAGCCACTATTCAGGAAATCACCTAGTACTCCTTTCAAAGACTGAGCTTGCTGCTAGCAATAACAAGATGCAAAACTTCTAAGAATCTTAATGTAGGAATAATTAAAAGGAAAAACAAATCTCCCTTAACAATAAAACCCATCCCTTAAGGAGAGGCAACAGGACCTTGGAGACAGAATACACATGATGTGCTTACATTGTAGAAATATTAATCATTTTGCAACAAAAGGAGTCATTTACAGCTGCTTTGTCTTCATTTCCTAGGTTGGACTACCAGAATCTCCACATAGCCAGGCAGCAGCCTGGATTTGTTTGCTGTAGTTACCGAGGGTTGTGGCAAACAGGGGTATATCATTAGGCTTTTTATTGTTTTATTCAGTTTGGGGTGTGTGTATGTTTATATTCAGAATTAAAATTTCTGCAAGTTGCCTAGAAACGAAAAGTGCAGAAAAATTCACAGCCCAATGCATGCTAAATTGCAGCTGCTGGAAAACAGCATGTTCCCCCAACTACAGTCTGGGCTGGGCTCATTCCTATCTAGGCCGTCATTCAAGTTTGATGGTATCTAGTTTTCCAGAGAATTTGGTTTAGCTATACCACTATTTTTGGTATAACTGGAAAGAAATCGGTGTTTTTTTCATCCTGCTTGAGTGTACTTTTTCCTTCAGGAAACATTTATGTTCCTATGCTACAACAGGACAGTACATACAACTTGATGTGGGAGATATAAGCCTAAGCAGCTGAGAACTTGCTTGCAAGGAGCATGGATGGAAGAGGACTGGATGAAAGGTTTCTTATACTAAAGCATTTCCCACACTGCACGAGTTTCATCTAAAGGGCTCCATGCATCTTGTATGCATCTGAGGTGCCAACATTCCCCAGCATGTTATCACACTCATGTTCCTATTTGGTCAATGGGGGCTCAAGGCAGAAAGCTGGTCAAGATCACTGCAAATTAGGAAGTGAAGCCAGATAAACTCTTAGGAATGTACTGGCTTGCTAGGACAGGTAACGGCCACATTAGAGAAATCCCTTCTACACTGCTGCAGTTCCTCAGGAAGAAGCACTGCCCTTCCCCAGGAGCAGCTGAAGGCCACCCGCCCCCAGCATGCTCCAGGGTTTTCCTCTCCAGTTGTGCAAAGGCCACCATTTCCTACTCCTAATGCTCTTTCCTATTGTCCTTTAGCAATCTCTTAGAAGAAACTGTGCCCAGAACAAAGGTTATATTTTGTTTACTCCACAAAATTAGGGGTGGAAAAGAAATGTGAGTATCTCAAGGAAAAAATTCCAGTTAAACTTCCTGGAAAACACCTAAATTCATCAAGTTTTAGTACCTAAGACACTGTACTAGTATACCGTAATTTCAAACAATAAAACCCCACACACCATCTTTAACTGAATGGAATGTGGCAATATTTTTGACAATGACTTTTAGGTATCAAGGACAAAAATATTTTTCATGGTTATTTGTATAGCCTATCATTTTCTTTTTTTTTTTTTTTTTTTTTTTTGAGACAGAGTCTCACTCTCTTGCCTGGGGCGAGTGCCATGGCGTCAGCCTAGCTCACAGCAACCTCAAACTCCTGGGCTCGAGCAATCCTACTGTCTCAGCTTCCCAAGTAGCTGGGACTACAGGCATGCGCCACCATGCCCGGCTAATTTTTTCTATATATATTTTTAGCTGTCCAATTAATTTCTTTCTATTTTTTGGTAGCGATGGGGTCTCGCTCTTGCTCAGGCTGGTCTCGAACTCCTGAGCTCAGAACGATCCGCCCACCTCGGCCTCCCAGAGTGCTAGGATTACAGGCGTGAGCCACCGCGCCCGGCCTAGCCTATCATTTTCTATCGATGAACTCTAATCAGCTTTCCAGTTGAAATAAAGGATAAATTCAGAAAGAATTCTTAAGATAAAATGCTTAGGGGTTGATAAAGGAAACCCCCCCCTTTAAAAAATCACAATAAAAACTAAAAGGTAAAGCACAAAATACATTATTCCTGAAACTTCATAAAAGTTATTTAAAACCAAACTAACAATACTACTCTGAGGTCCTTTCAGAAAAATTTAAAAGTCCTGATGGGTGTGCTAAAATTTCATGCCCACTTAGTCTGAAGATACCTCATACTTTTGTGATGTTCAAACTAAACTGTAACTTACCTGCTTTGAATTGAAAGTTTAAAGAAATGTCACCACTTTCTGCAAGTAGCACATTTGGAATGGGTGATCTGCCAGATTTCAGTGAGCTCAGACCCCATGACAATCACATCCTCAAAAGATGGTACATGGGCCACTGACTGCTAAGGTGAGCTTGTGTCCAGGTTGGAAGACTGGCAAGATCAAAGGGCTCTAAGAACCCATAGTCCCCCTAAGGTGACTTCAGGCCTTGGTGCTCAAGGCAACAGCCCTCCCTCCTCTCTCAGTCGTGCTTGTGCCTGGCTACATTTGGAACAAACTATAGTTTTCTCCCCGTATTAAAAAAACAAACAAACAGAAAACAAAACCCAAACATTCTGACATTTGCTGAAAGGAATGCAATGCCACTCCTTTGTTTTTTTTGAGAGCAAGTAAATTTACTTTATGGCAAATATTTAAGATAATTAGGAAGGAGACTCATTTTTAAAAAGATTAAATACCTTTGAAAGGGATGAAAAACCTTCCCTATTCCCACTCTGATTCTTGTCACATTAAGGACAGCTACTCCTAGGATTATTTAAAATTTAGGATTTTGTTCCACAGGCAAAGATTTAAAGCAAGCAAGACCTACCTACCAAATAAATTCCATCTTGATGAAGTACAAGAATTCATCCTTTCAAATAACTAAATGTTCTTAAATGTCCTTCTGAGAAATCAGTGGTAAAATCTTAAAAAAGCAAGCAAGGTCAGTGGAAGATTCCAACTGCCTTGAAACTTAGGCTTAAGCTTAGAGAAAACATGATCACACAAGATCACATGTACATCCCTCATAAAGGAATCTTTAAGCACAGCAGAAATTCTTAGTCCCATCTTAATCACCAAACAGCAACAATCTGGGGAAGTTTAAAACACTAATCTTTGTATAATCCTTGTATTTAAGAAAATGCAGTGTGACCACTGCCATAGGAACTCTCCCTGGCGTCTACAATCATCACTCTCAGATCCATTTTCTGGGTGAAGGACCTGAAACCATCAATCTGGGAGAACTGAATGACTGGGGGTGTGCATGTGTGTGCCTGCTTTCACTGGCAGACAAGCTAGGCCATGCCGCAATTTTGTAAAAAAAAAAACCACCTGAATCTGGTGTCAAAGGGATTTATTTAAAAACAAAACAAAACAGCAAATCACTAATACAAAGGAAATTCTTTAGAGATTTACTACCCACCTTAGATACCTATGCTTAGATCTTCAAAATTTCCAACCGGTCCTGAACTTGAGGTAAACTGTTAGCTCTGGTTACTGATTGCTCCTACAGGATGCCTAATAGGGGCAGAATTTTTGAGTATGCCAACAATGAATGTCCACTTTCAGGAGAAAGCTGGTGTGGGATCAATGTAAAAAATGGGTTTCTTCCAAATTATTAAAGAAAAATGCTAGGTGTACAGGGTATCTTCCCACTTTTCTACTTGGCTCATAACAAAACCAGAATCCTATCAATCAATCCAGCCAGCCATTATAGAGACTCACAGCCAGGCCTGCTGTGATTCTGTACTCTATCACCAAAACACTCTCTTGCCCAGGTGTACTGGCTCACGCCTGTAATCCCAGAGCTTTAGGAGGCTGAGGATGGAGCCTAGGAGTTTGAGGCTAGCCTGGGCAACACAGCAAGACCCTATCAGTACCCACTCCCTCCCCCCAAAAAATAGCTGGGCATGGTGGCACATGCCTGTAGTCCCAGCTACTCCAGAGGCTGAGACAGGAGGATCGCTGGAGCCCAGGAGTGCCAGGCTGCAGTGAGCTATGATCACAACACTGCACTCCAGCACGGGCAACAAAGTTGCTAAAAACACAAACAAACAAGCAAACAACATTATCTGCCTTACCTCAGTATGGTCTATGTCAAATCTAAGACTGTCAGCTGATAACTGAAAGCATTAACTGTTCCAACCTTTCCCCGTTAAAAACATGAGGATATTTACATCTTCCACGTGTATCTTTAGCACACCTAAAAACTAATGTGCCGAATGAGGCCTCACAGGCCACAGGGTATGCTTTAAGGGAAAAATTATTAATATCCAAGTAAAGTTGCAAGACTGTCTCACCTTTACTTTCAAACTGCTTCGATTTCAGCCTTTATGCCATTTTTGCCCCATTTATAATTCTCAAATTATAAGAAGTATGGTATGGGCTGGGCACGGTGGCTCATTCCTGTAATCCTAACACCGTGGAAGGCCGAGAGGCGTTTGAGCTCAGGAGTCTGAGACCAGTCTGAGCAAGAGTGAGACCCCGTCTCTACTAAAAAAATAGAAATTAGCTGGACAACTAAAAATACATAGAAAAAATTAGCCAGGCATGATGGCGCATGCCTGCAGTCCCAGCTACTCGGGAGGCTGAGGCAGTAGGAGTTTGAGGTTGCTGTGAGCTAGGCTGACACCACAGCACTCACTCTAGCCCGGGCAACAAAGCGAGACTCTGTCTCAAAAAAAAAAAAAAAAAAAAAAAAAAGTACGGTCTGAAATTCTGTCATCTGTATGAACTGTATGAGAACTCAGTTGTACTTACCAATTTGTTATGTTCTCTGGTATCTCTTGATATTATCCTAGCAAATCGACTTATATTGCAAGGAAGGAAAAAATCGGGGAGGGGGGAGTACCTTTTAATGGGTGTCTGGATCTATTTTCCCTTCTCAAGGATCCCTCCCCTTTTTGAGACAGGGTCTCGCTCTGTCACCCAGGCTAGAGTGCAGTTACACCGCCATAGCTCACTGCAACCTCAAACTCCTGGGCTCAAGTGATCCTCCTGCCTCAGCCTCCTGAGTAGCTGGGATCACAGATGTGTGTCACTGCACTCAGCTAATTTTTCTATTTTTTGTAGAGATGGGGTCTCAATATGTTGCTCAGACTGATCTCAAACTCCTGGCCTCAAGTGATCCTCTTGCCTCGGCCTACCAAGTAGCTGGGATCACATGTGTGAGCCACTGCATCTGGCCAAGGATTCCCTTTATGAGGACACCTGTCCAAACTATTATGTAAAAGTATAATAAAAATAAAATTTAAACAATCACTACTTACATCTTGGCTTTGAGCAAGAAATAATATGATTATGTTTCACATATGACTGAAAACTCCCTTTGCTTGCAAATAACTACCCTAGAGAACAAAGCAACATGAATGTCAAGACAGAACTAAACTTCTAATAAAAGACAAAGCAGAAACATGTCCTTAGCATGTCATTTAGAGAGCAATTCTCTCATCCTCAACGGCTTCACTGAGCTAGTAGCTGACAGCAAAGCAGGACACAGAACAACATACAAGATTTAAAAATTCCCACTGCTTAAGCAAATAATGTAAGTTGACACTATAAATTTCTATTTACAGTATCCCCAAAATTAACCGCTCACATGTGGAATTTGGAGCATTTACCTTCTGGATATACAATATGATTTCTGCTCTTTCCATATGTAGAATCATAAGGTATTTCTTCTTCTATCCCTTTGTCAGTGGTGTCACAAAATAAATACAAAAAATTGTATTGTGATTTGCTGAATCTTGCCAAAGACTCAATTTGAAGCTCGTATTTCTAAGCGTCAAAAATTTCCCACATGACCTTTTTGGTGAAAGGTATGTTAAGTAGGATAGTTATTATTAGTTACAGTGTCATACAATTAACCTACTATTTCATTTTAAGTTTAAGAAGAGGGAAACTTTAGTTATGGAACTGTACCTTCAGTGAACCTCTCCTAACATGGAAAATCACTGACCAATGCAGAGAGGAACGTGTACACATAAGCCTACCAATTCTACTGGTTTACCACGCTGCCTATCAAAGAAAGGGAGAGAAACATGACAAGGAGAAGAGGGAAACTGGATGAGCAGGTTTTGCCGGAAGGAAGGTGTCCCGATGTGGGGTGTTGAGGATGAGAATGGGGAGATATGCTGGGCACTTGGACAGCACAAGGCACCTGAATGAACAGGTGGTGGGAGAGACCAACACCAGAAAGAGGAACAAAGGCAAAAGAAGAAGAGGTGAAATGAGGACACACTAGGCTTATGTCTCAATTTTGCCAACTTCTGGACTCCAGAGCCTAGAGGTAAAGAACTCCAAGATTAACAGCACGCAGCGGCAGAGCTATTCTTAGCTCTCTGTGTTGGCTGAAGTTGCAGGTACCTTCCCCCAACCACGTCAGGTGTGCCTCCAACTGCACTGTTTCCAACAGAAATCTCTTTAGAAGGTATGTGGGTATCCTAAAAACAGCCATTCTGAAATGAACTCTAGTGTTCTAGCACTTGGCACAATTATCAGGAAAATCCTTACCCCCATCGCACGTGCACGTGCTCTCTCTCTCTCTCTCTCTCTCACACACACACATGCACGTGCACACACACCCAATCAGTAAACATCTCTGGGAAGCTTTCAGGGCTGCACATCCTAGAAAATCAGTGATAAGACTGTTTTTTCATAAAAGCACAGAAGTGGAACAACTACAAATCGCCCTGCCCTGACTTGATTCAGCATGTATTTACCTATTTGCTTTGGTTCTGCTTATTTATCCTAAACACCTATTTATTAATAACTAGCTACAAAACTGTCTCTGGCGCAGTTGAAACGTGCCAAAGTGAGGTCTTGTGTGTAGCAGTGGACTACAGAGCAAACAGGAGCCTGGGAGAACATCAGCTCTTCAGGAGAAACAATCTCCAACTAGTCCCACTGGACGCCCAAGGTGAGGGACCCTCTGGTAGTGAACATCACCACCTTTCATGGGCCCATCACAGGACAGAGGAAAACATTTCCAGATTTCACCCTGTGGCTTTTGTTTCAGTAACACCTCTGAATGGCAGAATTTACTTAATGGAGACAACATATGAAAGGTACATTTTAAAAACAGTGCTGCAGTACCCACCTCATTTGCCTGGAAGGCGGAAGCCCCACTCTGGTCCTGAAGGGACAGACTTTTTGTGGGCCACGCAAGGTCTGACAGTCTGTCTGGCCCAGAACAGGCCCCCTGCACTGTGAAACACCTGCTGGCCCTAGCACTCCAGTCCAGGAGGTGTAACTACAACGATAGGTGGGGATGACCTAAAAGGAAGGAAGGGTACACTACCAGAAGCAGCTGGCCTCAGCTGGTCACGGGCAGTGGAGTTTCTCAGCCACACAAGACAAAGCGTGTTGCCAGGCCCATTCCAAGTCATGCTGGAGGGTTCTGGGCCTGCAGTCAGTTTGATTTCCTGGGACATGTGCCTTCTGACCATGCCCCCTCCGTGCTATGGTTAATGTAACAGGATGAGAGAAACCACAAAGTACAAAAAACTACAGGGGACTGAGCAACATACTCATGCCCCACATAAGCACTGGAAAAAGACGTCTTTAGCAGAAACACAAGTAATCAACAAAGGGGGTGGGGGCTCAGTTACATCAAAGCCCCTCAGTTATGGTGCATGGTCCACAGACAAGATAATCCTCTAGATATCTGGGACAAGTCAAAAGATGGGGGAGCAAATAGTGTTCACTTGTTTGAACTGGAATACATTTCCAAAAGGAAGCATGAAATGACATGATCCAGCAATAGCTTAGAATGCTTATGTTTTAATTCCCTCGCCCTCTGGGGAGTTGGGCTTGAACAGGATCTAAGACGCACAGGTGAGCTTTGGCAATTGGCCGGTTCCATGTGCAGTGAAACCCAGCAGCCCCCTTTGATCTGTCCAGGCATGCAGTGCTGGCCACTGACAGGGCACCAGTGCAGAGCCACTGTGGATGGTGACATTTCAATTGGGTATCCATTTTTATAAAAAAAAAATTTGTGAGGACTTAGTTCTTTTCACATTAAAATGAAGACCTAGATGACACTGTGTTCTGGCATTCTGGATACACGTGAAGAACACTCAACCAGAGTATGTTCTGTGACTGGATGTTTGGAGAGAAGACAGCCTACTTAAGTTTCGTGACATTCTTTTCAAACCAAAAAGAGCAGATGCATGAAGAACAAAGGCAGACAGACACACTGACTTCATTTCACTAAGTATATACAGGTAAATGCAGAGAAATCTATTCACTGCAAAAACAATTAACACTCCTCACCCACACACACTTGTATTTAACTTGCACTTTGTGCTGGTACCACGACCAGAGCCCAAGGTAGGGGGCATTGGGGGGGGCCCTGCACACCCCAGGGTTCAATTGCACACTGACTTCGAACACCAGAGATCCCACTAGCTGTGACCAAGCCTAGCCAGGAGGGGTTTTCACCAACTTGGAGAGCAAGATGGTCAGAAAAGCCAGCCAGGCCAGACGATAAAACAAAAATGCCAGAGAAGAGGCAAAGTAACAGTTACACTTCTTTCAGGATTTGATTATGCTACTTTGATGTAAAAACTATTTGCATTTTAATAAAAGCCAGAAAGCAGGAGATGGCTGTGTAACTGCACATTACTTAGAAATAAGTTGGGAGTATCCATTTCAGTGTAACCCTTAAAGTAGAACAGAAACAGCCCCATAGTTAATTGCTGAACAGAGAGGCTCATCTTCCGTAATTTCCATATCGTGACTACAAACTAAATACACAAGTCACAAGGGTGAGCTGCTAGTGTCCCCTCAGATCTTGAAATGGATGTCAGTTTGATTCATGTTCAGAGAAGAGCAAACACAGGACAGCTGCTGCCACTTTCTACATCAGTGGTCACGTATAGAAAGCCAAAGGTAAAAGGAATCCACCAGCCCTCCTCTCCCAATCCTACATGATCTGCTCACAAGCTCAGATTGCTGCTCTGTGTTCACGAAAGTCTGCTCCAGTACACACGGGATAGTTATTAAATGGATTTAGTCAAGGTATACGCATCACAGGACTACAGCTGCAGTCAAACACTGAATTCCAGTATTCATGGGTGATCAAGTTACTTTTAATGAAACACATAGAACAGATCTTCCCAAAAAAACAGAATTTAAAAATAATTCGACTAATTTAAAAAATAAAAATTAGCCTGAATTAACCATGTTTGAAGTCACAAATATAAAACACCCTCCCATTATTTTTCAATCATTATTTCCCTTAAAAGATCGAAAGGACAAATACCAAAATATTAAGAGCAGGTGGTTTTCTGGGTGACTAGACTACTGGCAATTTTAAAATTTCTTTTTTATACTTTCCTGTACTTTCTAAATTTTCTCTAACAGACAGTATTACTTTGATAATCTGAAAAAAAAAAGTTAAAAACTTCTTATCTTGAGTTGATTTATTTGAAACTAGAAGCTAAATATGCTGAACTGAAATAAAAATACAGGAAAGGTACCCCACCAGAAAACAAAGCTTACGTTACGCAGAGAGCAGGAACAGATCACGGCTGCAACAGTCAACTCAGCACATGAATCTAGGCTTCAACAATTTGAGCAACATGAACGAGAATCCCAGGGAGCCTCCCTGATTGGCATGTTGGGCATCCTGTAACCGATGTCACTCTTGCCTCCCAGGACAAGCATTATGAAAAGAGAAGCCAGCCTGCAGAGTCGCTTGGATCTTACCAAGGGACTCTCAAAAGCATAAGCAAAAACTTAGTGGAAATTCAAGTTTTCATACTAACAGTGGGCTTGGTTATTATATAATAAACTGATTATATTAAAATGAATTTCAACCTCCTACCCTTGAGTAAACCTTTCTCAGGAGCCTCCATAATATGGCTGAATTAACTTTTCTCTCTCCTCACCACGTCCCTGAAAAGCTGTTGAAGAGATGCTTATAAAACACTGAAATGCTCAAAATATCAATAAGAAATGAAAGGAGGAGGATAACGATTATTATTGGAAAACCCACAATCTTGATCAGTGCTGAAATCATTAAGAGCTTGTAAAACATGACGTCTTTCTAATTGCAGGGTGAAGGAGTGACCGGCATGGCATCGAATGGATGGCAGGTATCTGAGAGCCCAGGAGGGTGACGTGCAGCACATAAGAAGAAAGGGCGGTTACACCTGAGGGTTCCGAGTAACTTTAGCCTGCTGAGAAAACACAGGCTGTGGAAAGGGCCACACCAGAGTAAGGGGCATGGCTCCGCCTCAGTAACACCACACAGACAAGAGGGCAAAGGCCAGGAAAACGCAGACTGGTAGAATGATTTCATGTCTGCATCTACGCAATGCCTGTAGGAATGTGGTCATGTCCCCTCTGGGGCCCAGCAGCCCCTGCACCCTCATCTCTGCCCCATGCCTCTCACACTCACTCTCTTCTCAGAATTGTGTGGCTGTTCTCTTGACACCCCCAGTCTCCCACTGAGAGTGCCTGGTGACAGGGACGATTCCAAGTTGGTAAAGGCAGCACGTACAGAATACCGAATCCTAGGGAATACTAGAGAGCCCATTAGAAAACTGGTTTACAGCAAACAAGGGCAGCTCAATGACATGCAGTGCCCTGCCCAGACAGCTGTCTGGAAGCTTTGCTCCACCTGCACCCTCAAAAGCTGCTGCTGCCTCCCATACACACTACTTTAGTATTTCAGTAAAGTGGACTAAAAACCTGTCAGAACCTGGAGCCAATGGCTCTTGCAGTATCAGAAACAATACCGTATTTTTAAAGCTATCTTAAAATGAGAGTTTTACATAACCTACCACATATAATACACATAATTGGGTGGGAAAACCTTAATATAATGCCCTGCCTAACAGAAAGGAGAACTAAAAGGAAAGTGGGTTATAATGCATTAATCTGGATTTCAATATTTTCAAGCTGATGCCTGAGTACCCTGTAAGACACAACAGTGAAACAATGGGAGGCCTGGAGAAGCCCCATGAACACTCGGCTGTTAATGCAAACTGAAGCGGGTGTGCCATGCAGTTTACTCAGACACCACAAAAGCATTCCCACTTCAGACAAGATTTTCTGAAATGGCAAATAATGCTTGAAAAAATTCAAGAAAATACAATCGTTCCAGATTTACCTGGCAGTCACATTCCTAGAAACCTCAGTAAATATTAAAACCACACATATAAAAGAGTTAGGTTCCAAGACCAAATATCATACACCAGTTTTCCCCCTGTACACTCTCCAGCAGGCACCTGAAGATTCTGTGGGAGGCGGCATAATTCTCTGCCCTGCTGGAATGCGCTGCGCATCGCAGGCGCAGTGCTCCTGGACCCTGCCCACTAAAGGCCAGGTATACCCCCAGTCACTGTGCCACCCACATCACCACCAAAGGGGGGATTCTTCCCCATGAGAACCATTCTTTTATACCAAACTGACCCCACGTGACAAGTGCCTCTGAAGGCCAAAATCACTCATGTAAACTGTGTTCAGTTGAGGTTGTTTACTCAGATTTCAGACCCTAAGAAAATTATCTCTGCCACTATTTTCCTCCCACGAACTTCTTGGCACTTGGGTGCCGTGTGTGAACGGGAACACCTCTCACCCTTTCCTCTTGATAGGTCACGTGCCCCCTCCTTAAGAATATTTGGACAAGCACAAATTCCAAAGAAAAACAGGCCGGCAATGAGTGTTTTGAGGCTCATACTTCTGCTCATACTCAAAGAAAGGTCATGAACCTCACCCATGATGAAAGAGTGACCTTACCAGAATGCTCTGTCATGACTGATTATACGACTTATTTTGAAAAATAAGTTTACTCAATTAGTTCACCGCGATAATAAAACATACCTGCAAATCCTAGAATAAGCAAAAATGAGCCACATTAGCCATTTGGTCTTGAAAATACAATAATCCCTGCCACGTCAAATGACGTGATAAAGTCTTCCTGCATAACTTTTGTTAGGCCTTTGAAAAGAGCCCATGTTCATACAAATACTGCTAGTTGCATATTTAATAAAGAGCCCTTAAAAGCTATCCAACTATAACAACTAGAAACTTTACTATTATTTAAATAAAGCACCACAAAACATGACTCTATGGATATATGTCTATTCTACATTAAAACAACGTGTATAATCAGAAATACAAACTTACAAATGTTTTGAATAACAAAGAAAACTAAAAAAATAATTTAAAATACAAAAAATAATCCTTTCTCAAAGTAAGCTAATTTAATGTTTAGATAGTAACATCGCATATACACACACAAACTCCATTCTTTATATCAAGTCCACAAGAAAAAACATAATTAAACGGAATGCGGTAAACTACTGCATGCATGACTGGCAATAAAACCTAGAGATTAAAGGATAGGGCCTCAAAGACTGCAATTTTAGTTAACATATGTTAACAATGCTTGAAAAACTGTAAAAAATTTAAAATACTTCCTAGCTTCCTTTTGTGCCTAAGAATATAAGTCAAAGGTTAAGGTTATTCCTTAAACATAGCCAGTGGCAAAGATATGGAGAAACTCAAATCCTTGTACATCACTGGTGGGAATGTAATACGGTGCAGCCACTTTGGAAAAAAGGGCACTTTCTTAAATAACTAAACTTACCATATGACTCCCAGGTATCTACCCAAGAGAAATGAAAACATATATCCAGGCAAAAACTTGTATGAGTCTTACAGCAGCATTATTCACAACAAACTGAAAACGACCCAAATGTGTATCAACCAGTGACCAGATAGACAAAATGTGGTATATCCAAATAACGGAATACTATTCAGGAACAAAGAGGAACAGACTACTGATACACACTATAACATGGATGAACCTTAAAAACATTATGCTAAGTGAAAGAAAGCCAGTGCAGAAGATCACATATTGTATGATTCCACTGATACAAAATGTCCAGAAAATGCAAATCTATAGAAACGAGAAGTAGATTACAGGTTGCCTAGGGATGGGGAGAGAGGGAAATGGGCAGTGATTACTAATGGGCACCAAGATTTCTCTGGGATGACAGAAATGTTCTAAAACTGGATTGTAGTGATGGCTGCACAACTTAATTAATTTATTAAAAATCAGTGAATTGTTTATGGTATGTAAATTATACCTCAAAACTATTTAAAACACATACATACCCACATAGAACCTAAAGATGAAGCCCTGGGCAGCTATGAAGTGCTAAATCTGTGTTTTTTCTTGTGCTTCTTACTTTCTTGACTTCAGAGTGGAAAGATGACATCAGTCCATTAGCATTATGAGAATGCAGAATTTTGCTATCCAATTTCCTCTTAAAGATAATAAAGGAACATGGGGGAAGGGAGACGTGTAGGGGGAGAAAATAAATCTGCTCTTTCCTCATTACAGAGTTCAAACTGGGTCACGGCCCTATTAGACTGTAACCATGCAGAGCCCACTCATTACTGCTGGCTGCCTGCGGGGGCAGTGCTCGGGCCTGGGAACTGGCGGAGTCCACTGACAATTATGACCACCACCCCAGGAATACAGGACTTTTTAAATGGGCAAACCCAGGCAAGACACCCATGTTAAGCATGATAATGGTCTCTCTGAACAATTAGGAAACAAGAAACTTGAGAAATTCTCGCTTTGCTCATGTAACCTAAAATCTAACCCAAGTCACTTACCACCCAAACCTCAAAGTTAGGTTTTATTTGTTAAAATCAGTTATCAACTTAATTAATTATACACAATGAAAATATCAATCTGGAAAGCAGGCAGACCATGCACGATGACCTAAAATGACCTCCTTGCCTTCCCCTTCCATCTCTTGACAAATTAACTTTTGCCAAGCACCTACTAAACTCACTGCTTTACTTAGCTAGGTCGGGCCTAACAGCCAAAATACCTAGCTCTGCTCTGCAGACTCAACAATCCCTTGTCCCTACGACATGGCACCGAATGGGATACAAGCACTGTTGCTGTGGACGAGGAGGCAACATGTGCCTGTGTCTGACAGTATTTATTGATGGAAGGCTAGAAGGCGTAGGGGAGACCAGCACACAAAAACAGCCTCTGCTGAGAAAGTGGGTCATGGGAGGAGGAAGAGCAAGGACAAGCCAGTCAATCTCCAGGGTTTTCTGACCATCCACAGCCAGAACACCAAGACTGCCCCAACTACCTACTCACGGGAGGTCCCAGTCAGAGGCCCACAATGCATGTGCAAGGTTCAGAAGGCAAGCATCTTAGGACCATCTTATAACTCCCTGTACAAAAGTTTCTGAATAGAGAAACTATTGTAACAAGTGCATAAATGAGAGGGCCAATCAAATAGAAATGGTACGGAATTATTTTTAGTTGAAGTGGATAGAACAAAAATCCACCTTATGAAAAATGAAATGCTGTGGAAAAGAGGAGAACAGGCAGGAAATCAGAAATGCTATCTTTATCCCCTCCTCTCTGACCACCCCCTTGAGTATTTCCTCTATTTTGAGAAGAAAGCAATAAAACTATTCTCCCTACCAACATTCTCCCTCTGCTCAGAGGCACTCTGGCAAACAAACTAGCCAAAAGCCCTCACTGGCATGTTGGGCCACACACTCGGGCCCAAAGTATGAAAATATCACCATCTCTTGGGCAGTCAGTATTCACATAGGGGTCACACAAATACTAAGCCTGAAAATTGCTGTGGCCAAAAGCTGGGTGGCACTTCTCTTGGCCTAGGAAATCCCTAGAGTCACTCTCACTGCAGAGAGAGAGGAGAAGCACTTCCTGGGAGAAAGCAGTGAGGATGTTCCAGAAGCCTTTCAGAGGCCCACTGAGGCCATGCTGCCCCTCACCACATGTGAGCTTGCAGCTGAACTGCTGCTCTTTGTCAACAGATGTAAGAAAACTCCAAGAATGCCAAGGACTAATGAAAATAACCAGCTGGTAGCATTTTCTCATGATACGTTCCCCTCCCATGTTCTCTCTCATTCCTTACTATATAGGACAAACTTCACAGGGGAAAAGGAGGGATCAGGTGAGGAAAAGTGGCAACCTGTGTAATCTGACAGGGCTGGTTGGCTAATCTAACATTTGACATGAAAATTATCCAACATAAAAAATAATTTCTTTCCCCATAAAAAATTCAAGCATGCTCATAATTTAGAGGGCATGCAGAGTTTCAACCCTCGGCAATTAGGAAGCCAGCACCAGTCCGCTGGGCTTTGTCCAATGACCCTTTTAACTACTTAAAAATGATGTCTGATTATCAAGTGATGTTATGGCTTACCTATAAAAACTTCTTTTAAGAAAATATTGATCCTTGATTACATAAGCAAGGCCATTCTGAGAAGCCTTTTTAAATCATGCATAACCCATTACTCATAGTTGAGACAAACACTGGACCCATTTCTTGGGTGTCTAAGTGCGTTTCTGTTAGTAAGTCCATGCTTAAGGAAAGTTACTCACTATCCTGAGCCAATTCTATACAAGAATAATAGTTATCATAAACTCAGACCTCTATAGCTGTTTGGGGGTAGGGGAGTCACAACATTTTTTTTTAAAGCTTCCTGGAATTCTTCAGTGCTCAGGATATCAGGCAAGCATTTTTTGTGGGTAACTTGACCTTTTGTAACTTGAACTCACTAAGACGTCAACCAAAATCAATAAAACAGCTCCAATGACCTCAACTAAAACTCCCTTTGAAGAAGCCTGCTGGAAACTTCCAACAGAAACTGAGGCAGTATTTGCCTGGGACAGAGTGGCCTTATGGGGCAGTTTCCTGGGTCAGCCTGGGAAAGAGGTGCATCTCTGCACCTGTGGCTGGCCTCTGCCAGAGAAGTAATCAGCTGCTTCCCTGGTCTTAACGCTGGGGACACTTTAGCTGGCCCACGGATGCCACCCTGGTATGTTCTAAACCTGCGCCCTCCAGGCACCCTTCCTGTACCTACATTTCCTGGCCTACTTATTGGTTCTCAGGGCTCCTTCTCTTCTCATAATACACCATAGATGTCAAATGACTGAAGTCTGAAAATAGTACTGGAAAAGCCCATCACCGGTTACATTAATAACTACAGTCTGTGAGTAAATACCCAATGGTAGCTCTTTGCTAAAGAGCTGTTTGTTATAACTGTTATAAGTGTTTTACTGTTATAACTCTTTTACAGATGGGTAAACTAAGGCTTACACAGGCTAGTCTGACCAATGTAAAAAAGCTAGGGAGGGTTGAAGATGGGATTTCAATCAGTCCATCTGACTACAAACCCATGACTATAGGACCCATATCAGCTGAAGCCATCTCCAAAGTTGTGTGAGAGAAAAGTTGATGGAAAACACACATGATCTGAGAAAAGGGGGGAAAAGTGTCTAATCTCCAATAGATTAATACATCTCTTGCTAAAAAACTAAAGCAAGAAAACTGCTTGGGAAGTAAAATGCTCTCAACAAATGAACTGTTTTTACTGAGCTATTGTTAAACAGCTCTTGTATTTTAATTTTGCATTATTTCTGATATGAAGATATACAATAAAGAACTGACTTAAAAAAAATAAGGAAATATTTCCAAATATGCTAGTAACAGTTTTTCACAGGAAAAAAACCCCACCCAAGAATACCATAGAGATACTCTATCCTTGATTCTTAATCTTCACGTAAATGATGTACCTCCCCCTCCAAATGCCTGGAAAATTATTCTGAAGACAAGAAATAAGAATACTGAAGTCCACGTATATTTATAATGTACCCCCTTCCCTTCCCTGGAACAGTGTATGATCTTAAAACAGGTTTGAGACAAAAAATAAGAGACAGAAATTATGAGTGCATGTTCAAAATCAATAATACCATTACTTTCCTCTCTCCTCCTATTTAAGAATTTGAACACAAGAGCAAGAGTACTGTAGCAAGTCTGAGTTCTTCTTTTTGATTATCTAGAACTCAATCGGGAGTTCCAAAAAAAAATATGAAGTTAATCAAAACTAAACAACAATTATTGTTTGTCTTCTGTTCTGGAGCCTGCTTTGCTCTACCTTCACTTTTTCTACTAAGCCTCTCCCTAGGATGGCTCATGATGACGGTGACTTTGCATTATACACAGGGCAATTCTTTAGAATTGTGGTCCCCAATCCCCAGGCCACAGACCGGTACCAGCCCCTGGCCTGCTAGGAACTGGGTCACACAGCAGGAGGTAAGCAGCGGGCAAGCGAGCAAAGCTTCATCTGTATTTACACCCGCTCCCCATCACTCGCATCACCACCTGAGCTCCACCTCCTGTCAGATCAGTGGTGGCATTAGATTCTCACTGGAGCACGAATCCTACTGTAAACTGCGCATGCGAGGGATCTAGGTTGCACACTCCTTATGAGAATCTAATGTCTGACAATCTGAGGTGGAGCTGAGGCGGTGATGCTAGCACTGGGGAGCAGCTGCAAATACAGATTATCATTAGCAGAGAGGTTTGACTGCACAGAGACCATAATAAATCAGTTGCTTATAGACTCATACCGAAACCCTATCAGGGAGTGGCAAGTGACAATTAAGCTGCATCTGGTGGCAGGCTTTACAGTGGCAAGTGAGTTGATGTACTTCAATTGTGCAGCTGCATCTGTTGGCAGGCTTTAGGTCAGAATCTGATTAATTTAGTCTGCACATGGTCCACCCATTATTTACCATTTCTCTTGGCGCCTTTTCCTCACACTGTGTACTTGTCTCAGTCACAGTTTTGGTAAGCCCAAAAGCTAACCTTAGCAAAAATGAATCAAAAACAAACGTTACTGGAGAGCTTCTTTGAAAAGGGGTAAAGATCCAATGATGAGACAGCAGAAGACTCTAAGACTGCCAACAAACTGAAAGTTGCATTTAAAAGAAAATACCAAGAGTCCTACTTAAATTACAGATTCATCGCAACAGGTGATTCACATTCTCCAAGCCCATTTTGTATAATACATGGCAACCATCTATCCAAGGAAGCCATGAAACCTTCAAAACTGCTTCACCACAAGGAGACCAAACACATTAAAACACAAGCCTTTGGAGTTTTTCAAAAGAAAACACATGTGAACACAAAGAACAGAAGCAATTATTGAAGGCCACCACTTCATCAAATGTGTCTGCAGAAGGAGCATCACTCTCGGTGGCTAACCTCATTACTGAAGCTAAGAAGCCCTTCACTACTGGGGAAGAGTTGATCCTGCCTACTGCTAAGGACATTTGCTGTCAACTTTTAGGAGAGGTTGCAGTTCAAAAGGTGACACGTGTTCTTCTTTCAGCTAGCACCATAACTAGACGAATGGATGAAATAGCAGAGGATACTGAAGCACAGTTGTTAGGATTAATGAGTTACCATGGCACACAATCCAGGTTGATGAGTCTACTGATGTTGACAGTAAGGCAACAATGCTTGTTTTTGTGTGATATATTTTTCAGGAGGATGTGCATGAGAATATGTTATGTGCACTCTTGTTGTGAACCAACACCACAGCTGCAGAACTATTCAAATCTTTGAATGATTACATATCAGGAAAACTGAATTGGTCATTTTGTGTCAGTATATGCACAGACGGAGTGGCTGCCATGACTGGACGGCTTTCTGGTTTCAGTACTCAGGTCAAGGAGGTCGCTTCTAAATGTGAGTCCACACACTGTGTCATCCATAGAGAAAAGCTGGCTAGACAAAATATGTCATCTAAACATTTTGCGGGATGTGATTAAAATTACCAACCACATTAAAGAACATGCCTTTAACTCACGTCTGTTCGCTCAGCTCTGAAAAAGGACGCGGAGCACACATGTCTTCTCTTGTACACAGAAGTGAGATGGCTTTCCAAAGATAGATCACTGGCCAGAATTTGAGTTATGAGAGCCACTAGAGAGAATTCTTTCAGAAAAACAGTCACCAATGGCAGCACATTTCAGTGACACAGAATGGGTCACAAAACTTGCTTACTTGTGTGATATATTCAACCTACTCAACAAACTTAATCTGTCACTTCAGGGGAGAACAACAACTGTGTCCAAGTCGGCAGATACAGTGACTGCACTCAAAGCCAAATTGGAATTATGGGGGTGATGAGTGAACACTGGGATTTTTGACATGTTTCAAACATTAGCAAAGATTTTGAAAAGGACTGAGCCAGAGCTTTCTTTCTCCCAGTTGGTGCATGATCATCTATCTCATCTTTCAAAAGAGTTTGAGCATTACTTCCCAGCCACAAAAGACCCCCGAACTAGGAAGGAATGCATCCTCAACTCACTTGTGAATAAGCCAGGTGAATCGACTTTGTGCTAGAAGAGGATCAACTGCTTGAGATTGCAAATGATGGTGACCTTAAAAATAAGTTCGAGACAACTTCAAATCTCCGTATGTTTTGGATTAAAGACAAAGTGGAATATCCTGAGATTGCCACAAAAGCACTGAAAAGCCTGCTTCCATTTCCAACATCCTATCTTTGAGAAGCATGGTTTTCTGCAGTGACGGCCACCAAAACAAGATTACAGAGTAGACTGGACATAAGCACACTTCAGGTGTCATTGTCTCCCATCACCCCCAGATGGGACCATCTAGTTGCAGGAAAACAAGCTCAGAGCTCCCACTGATTCTGCCCTATGATGAGCTGTATAATTATTTCATTATATATTACAATGTAATAACAGAAATAAAGTACACAATAAATGTAATGCACTTGAATCATCCCAAAATCATCCCTCCCACCCCGCCCCAGTCCATAGAAAAAATTGTCTTCCATGAAACCAGTCCCTGGTGCCAAAAGGTTGGGGACTGCTGTTCTAGAAGTTAAAGCATTGGTCAGACTGTGAGTCAGAGTCAGATACAAACAGTGCCAGCTCTGGGAATAGCACCTGTAGCTTCAATCCAAGATGGGAGACTGTGGTTGCACAGCAAGCCTCAGCCCAAAACTCCCCTGCTCTGAGGCCAAAGGCCAACTAAACAGAGTGTGTGTGTGTGTCTCTACGTGAGCACATGTGCACTCCTGCAGGCACACCCACCCGTCCAAGCTATATGTGCACACTGGTATGTAAGTAATCCTCCGTTCGAAGGTAATTCAGCATCACTTAGATTTGTCTGATGATAATCTCGTGTTCTATGATGATTAAGTAACGTTATTGTTGACCAAGTCACTGACTTAATCTCCAATAAAGACTCAAAGAATGCCAGGATTTTCAACATAGCAGTATCATCTGGCACTTTTCCCCTGCACCTTTCATTTTGCTGGGAGGGGAAGAGAGGAAGCCTTCGGTGAGTCTGAATCAGCCCAGTACCTACCTTTTCTCTTCATCTGCCCATTTAGGGGACTATCCTGTATCTGCCAGTTGTGTTGCAGAGAAAACACAAGTAGCTTTTCTCCTAAACCACACTATTCCTACTCACCTTGCCCTGCTAGTAGCACAGGGAGTTCTGGGGCACTAAACCCTTCATAATCCAAGTTAGTCTTACTTTTGTCAGTACTGTTTTGGGGGGGTGAGGGTGGTTTGACTTGGCCTATAAGCAGATAACCAAGTCAGACAGACTGCAGAAAAACTTTACTTAACTGTAAATTTGCAATATATCAAGGCATAAATATGTATAAACATGGAAATCAGCCTTGCATTTTAGAAAAAAATACTAACATATATATTAAAAAATACCTGCACAGATTGATGAAAAGGCCACTCGTGAGAGTGCCCTTACTGTGTTCCAAAACAAAATGCCCAGTTATCTGGTCCCACATTTGATTTAAAAAAAACCAAAACAAACAAACAAACAAAAAAACCAAAAAATAAAACAAAGAAGAAAAAGAATATTTCATGTCACAGTTGCCTGGCCTTTAACAAGCATCACAAAAACTTCGAATAATCTGTGGCTTGTAAAATTCACTAATTTAATATGAAAAGTACAATTTCATGTCCACCCTTGTAGACATTCAGCTATGCAAGTGTCTGTTCTTTGGAATGACTGAACCCTCAAAATCTGACTCAGTCTACTCCTAGATAAATGAAAAGGTCCTCGATAAACAAGAAAATGGCCCTGCCTCTGGATGCGTTTCTAATCCATAAGGGATAGCCTTGTAGGGGTGTCATCTTGAGTCTCCCAACCTTCTTTCTGTTTCCCCAGTGTCTGTGCCCCACAATACAAGTGAGCCCACCTCGACATACTTCTCCTTACCTGGAACCCAAAGCTGCTCTGCCTGCATGCCCTACTTTGGGGAGCTGCCTACACAGACAGCTGGAAAGAACAACAAAGGGGACAGGAGACCCAGGCTCTGGTCCCAGGCCAGTATGCAGTCCTGTGAATCAACACCATGCAAGGCCACCATGTTCTCACATGGAAAACATGGATTTGAATTAGAGAAGCTTGTAAGCCCTTTTCCAGCTCTTGCAAATAAAGTGCTCAACAGAAACTTCAGTTGTTCCACTTTCCCTGTGACAATCCTCCTCCCCCACTTTCCTTTCTCTTTTTTTTTTTTTAAAAAAAAAAAAAGACAAGGTCCCACTCTGTGGCCCAGGCTGGAGTGCAGTGGCCCAATCATAGCTCACCATAACCTCAAACTCCTGGCCTCAAGCAATCCTCCCATCTCAACCTCTCAAGTAACTGGGAATACAGGCCCACTTCACCACGCCTGGCTAATTTAAAACTTTTTTTTTTTTTTAGAGATGGGGGTCTCACTATTTTGCCAGGCTGGTCTTGAACTTCTGGCTTCAAGTGATCCTCCAGCCTCAGCCTTTCAAGTTGCTGGTACTAGAAGCATAAGCCACTGCGCATGGCTCGTGGCTTTTCCCTCTTAAGGCCCAGCACTCACACGTATTTAGGGCCTCAAGTGCTGGACTTTAAGTAGGTTTTATAACCTTATATTCACTGGCACACTCCTCTAGTTGCTTCACTTATAATTTTCGCTATTATTTTAGACAACTCCTTGCTAGTGGTGATTTTATTTTCTGAAGTTGCCTCAACTTTAGTTCTTCTTGATGTTTTGTGTAGCACTATGGTACCAAGATGAAATTTCCACAGGTCCAAAACACTATGTTCTCTTTAATATTTAGAAACTTAACATGACCAATAATCGTTCAGAGAAAATAGTCATTTCACAGACAACTAGAGTTCATTTTTTGTTGCAGAATAAATTACAGTATTGTAACTCTCTTTAGCAAAAAGTAACAGGTAGCTGGCACCTTTCTTTAGATAAGAAACTGAGAAGCGATGATGCAGGAGGAGATGGGCCCAATATTAAATACCTTTCATCATTAGCTGGGTAGTAGTCCAACAGCCTTCAAAGGAACTTCAAATCAATGACTTACTGAGTATAAAAAATGATTACAGACTGATCTAAAATGGAGACTTGCTAGAATACAAATCTTATCAATAGCCTGTAAAACATTTTGGGAGCTTCCAGTTTGGAAGAGGAACAATGTCAACTTATTTTACTATAATGGACCAATTGAAGAGGGATGCAAATGAAATACAGTTGCTCTGAGAAACAGAACTGGTTTTCTTAAATAAAGCCAAAACACAGGGACAAACATATAAACTCATAAAAGTACTACTGCTACATTCGCTGCTGGCCAAAGAACAGTTACAGGAAGAAACTAAGCTTAATTTTATTTAAGTCTATAAATAATTTTAGGAATGTTTTCCTGTCTCACTGTCATGGAGGAGGAAAAAAACATGAATGGCATTACTACCCACATACCATCAGGTAATCAGCCCTTAACAACCTTTTTTGAAGAGTTGCTCTAAAACGCATTAAATATTTCGCGTGTGCCAGCTGTCTTAGAGAAGTCACCTCACTAACTCCCACAAGGCTCTGACAAGGCACATTTCCACCCCCTTTACAGGATGACACGTGGTTGCACAGTCATTGTGGGGCCAGCCTCGGAAGCCAGGCCTGACCACCCAAGGCCTGCACGCTTCGGCAAAAGGGCAGACAGAGGAAAGCCTCTCCAAGATGCTAGCAACTTCTGCAGAAAACAAACTGTACTTTATCAGACATAATTCCAGATAGGGTAAGAACAGAGCATATTCAAGATAAAAGGAAAGCCACACCTAATGATGCTACAAGGACACAGAAGACTCTGAGTCACAGGAGTTGAGAGTCAGAACAAAAGCAGTTGCTACAACTCCAACTGATGCATGAGGGTTGTAGGTTCACTGACTCATTTGGGAATCCTGAGTGAGAAGTTTAGATTTCCCACTTCCTGGGCCAATGCCTTCTGATCTGCAAAATGGAAGACAAAAGCATAATTAGGGTATCTAGATATCTTTCAAGAAATAAAAAGCATTAAATATAAAAAAAGCATGGTTCAACATCCATCAGAATGGCTAAAAATAAAGAAGTCTGATAATATCAAGTGCTGATGAGGAGGTAAAGAAACTGGAAATCTTAAACATTGCTTGTGGAAATGTTAAATGGTGTGGCTACTTTCGAAAACAGTTTAGCAGTTTCTTAAAATGTTAAACATATACCTGCCATAAGGCCAAGCCATTCAAGTCCTAGGTATCCACCCAAATGAAAAATATGTCTACATAAAGACAGTTACAACAATGATTATTATGAATAGACACACTATTCATAATGGCCAAAGACTGCAAAAAAAAAAAAAAATTCAAACATCTAATAACCAGTAAATGGATAAACAAAATGTAGCATTATCTATAAATGGAACATTACTTTAAAATAAAAAGGAACAAACTACTGATACATGCAACACTACTGAATCTCAAAATACTACAATAAATGTAAGAACCAGATCCAAAAGACTAAATAATGTATGATTCAATTTATACACAATTTCTAGAAAAGGCAAGCCATAAAGCAGAAAGCAGACCAGCAGTTGCCTGGGGCTGGGAGGAGGAATGGGGATTGACTGCAAATAGACTCCAGGGGAACTTTCTGGGTATTGAAAATGTTTTCAAATTGGATTGTGGTGGCAGCAGCACAACTGTACAAATTTTTAAAAACTCAACAAACTGTATATGGGTAAATTTTATGGCACATTAAGTATATATGATACATAGCTCAATACGGTCATTAAGAGACTCAGAATCATCTCTTCTATTATCTGTGGGGGCACTTAGCATTCTTTGCCTTTATGAGCAGGGATAAATGTTGAAGTACAGTCATGAGCTGTATGATGATGTTTCAGTCAATGATGGACCATATATATACGACAGACTGCAGATATGACAGTGGTCCCATAAGATAATAATACTATATTTTTTACTGTACATTCTGTATGTTTAGGTATGTACCACTGTGTTACAACTGCCTACAGTATTCAATATAGTCACATGCTGTACAGGTTCATAGCCAAGGAGCACTAGGGTTAGGATTAGGGTGTGCGGTAGGCTATGCTGTCCAGGTTTGTGTAAGTATACTCCACGTTCACATGACAGAACCACCTACCAACACATCTCTCAGGACATATCCCTGTTGTTAAGTGACACATAACTGTATATTTTCAACATTAAAAACCAAAGTTTGTGTATATATGATAGTTAAAGAGAAAAAAAACAGAAACCTAACTGTATATAAACAGAATCAAGAGGCACATTCTGCTTCTCTCCCAGATTCTTCCTGCCATTCCTGTTTAACATCTCACGCCCTTCCTATCTTTTCCTTAGACACCAAACTAATGCTAGAAAATTGCCACAGAAAATTAAATGACTCTCAGTAATAAATGAGGCCACATAAAATGACTGTCGCTTTAGCTATGAAAATGCCAGAAAAGTGAAAACATATACTGAGACCATTTTTTCCCACTTCACATGCCTTCCTTAGTATTAAGTATTGCAAATCAGTTTGTTTCCCTGCTTTCACATATATAAAAATCCTAATCTTCACATATCTATGGTTCAGAACTTAGGTTCTGAAAAGCCAATGTTTCTTGACTTATACTAAGATACATAAAATGTTAAATAACTTGGATACACATATATTTATGTGGCCCACTTGGCAAGTCTGTCTGCTAGCATCATCAGAAAGATAAAAAGAGTATATAACTATTTTTTAAAGATCATTTTAAAAAAAGAGGTCATGCTAAATCTGTGGTGCTGAATGTGGGATGCATTTTGAATGACAGAATACAACATTTGAAAGTCACACAAGAGGGAAATCCTGAAAAACTCTGGAACTTAAAATTAGCATCCCTAATTCTGAAACATTTTGATGTCTCATTCTGCATTGAAACCCCATGTTTAGAAGGAAGGAAAAAAAAACTTCTCAATGCAAATAAAAGGAAAGAAAGTAGAGTGAGAGTGAAACAGACTAAAAATCCTCATGTCCCCAGTTACAGAGGCAGCCTAAACTTTTGGTGGCACTTTGATTTCACACTAATGAGCCAAATATAAATACTAATTTCATACTTTGAGTAGTTGCTTATGAAGAAGATCTGAATTTTGAGAACAGAAGTTATGGTATTCTCAATTATACAAGATAACAAAAGTTGAATGAAATGGAACAAATATTTATATTCTACTTATCAGCCTGAACAAGGGCTTACAGGTAATAAAAATAGTCCAGAGTGACATGACTCCTTCCCTTACAAAGATCCAAAATGTTCTAGATACCTATTGCACTTTTCTTGCACCTGATATAGGTCTGATTCAATTCTATTAAAAGTTTTTTACATCTAACTGTAAACCCTCTGAGGATTGTATTCCATCAATAGTCATCTCTGTGCACTCTACTCCTTATTCAGGGTTTTGTATGTTGCAGATATGAAATGAAATTAGTGAATTGTTTACATAAATATAGAATTTGATAAGGAATGTGTTATACACAGTATTACTGATAGTATTACATTTCTGGCCTTGGGTTTCCAAATCACCCTGATTCATAGGTGTCGGCAGAACTTCTGTGATGGGTTCTAGCCTTACTTGCAAAACACGGATGAATTTATTTTAAAAATCATATTCAAAAAAAGACACTAACACTATTTACAATTCACATTAATCAAACCCCTATCTGTGCTTACAAATCAGGTAAAAGCATTAAAATGGATTCAGTTAATTCAATTACCCAATTTCCCACCATCACTTCCAGCCTATATGTGTAAAGGGTTGCTTTATTAAAACAAGGACCAGGCACGGAAACTTCAGTCCAGGGTAGCCTCAGGTAAAAGGCATCATATACTCATGTCTTTAGTTTGTACTATGCTGGTTTGAATTTATTTATCACAGGCTGCTTTGTAAGTGATCTTTGATATGTTGTATGTTTTATTTCCCCACGACCAGAAATGACACCTCTTTTGTTTCTCTGGTATTTTCCAGCAGCCTCTTAAACAGGGCCTTGCATACAATGAATTCAAGAAAACGTGCTGGCTAATTAGGCTGACTTGGGTTTTCAGCAATCCTCATGATCTGAAAAATAGAATGCTTTAATTTTTTTCCGTGTATTGCTCTATGCACAAACTGAGATTATGAAAACCTGGAGTTTTGAGTGGGAAACTAACATGACAGGTAAAAGTAAGAAGAATAAAATGGAGGAGGAGTTTTCCAGATGAGATACTTCAAAAGCACCACTGCTTTTAATCCAGTAGTCCTCCATGAGTGGGTGCAAAGAGCCTGCTTTACCACATGGAATGCAGACAAGTTTATTTATTGCCAGGACATAGACGACTCCACTGAGTATCCCTTGTCTACTTCTCACAGACATAAAGTCAACACAAGTCCGTATGTCCATAAAATGAAGCACTCTAAATTTCAAAGTTCCTAACAAGGGACTTTAAAAAATAAAAAGATAGTAAATAATAAATTTAAAGCACTTTATGTCAATACCTTCTTTAGTTTCAAACCTACTCTGTGAGCAGGCAAAAAAGAGTTATTCTGATTGTACAGATGAGGAAAATAAAGTTCAAAAGCCAAGTGACAACTGGGAAAAATGACCCACAAGGCAACAAATTAAGAGTAAAATCATTGGAATTTATTGAAAAAAATATGAGTGTCCAGGAAAAAAGACCAGGTCACTTCAAGGAAAAGAAATGGGATACCATTAGACTTTATGCAGGAAGACAATGGAATAACATATTTGAGATACTTAAATAAAGTATGAGCTAAGGATTTTAAATCTAGCTGAACTGACCTTCATGTATAAAGAGCACAAACTTAAAACATGCCAAAACTCATGGAATACAGTTGCCCCAAGCTCTTCCTGAGAAATCTACTAAAGAACTAGCTTCAAAAATGGCTGGAGACCTCAATTTACGAGCAGATGATGAATATTAAATATAACCACCAGAATTAAAACTAAGTGATTTTACAAAGGGCACAGTATAGTATGCAATGTCTACGTGCTCTGACATCATATATAGAGTACAATTATCAAAAAGGAGGGAATGGCAAGATTACATGAAAAATACAATCAACTGTATTATAGGTATCTATCTGGAAGTAAAAAAAAGATATTTCAAGTCACATGAGGGAAGATAGGGGGCCAAGAAAGAAAAGGTAAATATCTCATTTCTCTATCCCTAATGGCAGGAAATCAACATACAAGAGCCCCAAAAAGTGTTATTATGTAAAGGTAACAATTACGGCAAAAATAGAAGCCTTCCTAAACACCAAACGACAAAAGAAAACAATGTATCACAACACTATGTGAAAAAATTAAGGCCAAATGTACTGATTTTATCAATTAATATATGAGCTTAACTGCTCTATTAAATAAAAGTATTTTCAAAGAAATGCAAAAGTCACATGACAAACTCAGGGGGCACATGATTAGGAGGCAGAGTTGGGGCCAGTGTCAGGTTTTCCTGGCTCCGAGCTCTCTTTTATAGAAGAGATGAAAGAGATTGCCCACATAAAATCAGAGAAACACCATCAAATATTCTTTAATGAAAACCTCTATTATTAAAAAACACAATAAATAAATAAAAATTTGAATAGTAAAAAATTTTTAAAATATAACAGCCAGGTATGAATTTATAAAATAAATGCCTTTTGTGAGATTCATTCATCCAATTCACTCAACAAATACTGAGGCTGCATGTGACCAGCTCCTTTTCCCAGTATTGGGGATTAGAGGCTTGGGTATCACTCTCCCTGTGTGCACAGTCCCATAAATATAAATGAGATATATGTTGGATGCACTTAAAGATACACACTAGTGTCAGCCTCTTACAATAAAAGATTAACAATGGAAAACAATGGCAGGTCCTAGCCCAGTAGGTGCTACTAAAAAAATATATCTTAGTGCCATATGAGACCCAGGCACGAAACAACAGCTCATTAAAATGCCTAAGATAAGAATGACTGCCAAGTAAAGCATTCTGTCACAGGAATGAAACTAATGCTTCCTATAAAAGTAACTAAAAAGCCACAAAATTTTTCTCTGCCTGCCTCCCTTTTCCAGCCGAACTCTTATGTTTTATACAAAAATGGCTTTCATCTTTCATGGCATAGAAGAGTTGATGGCTGCTGGCATCAAATCTGCTAAAATCAACAGTAGTGTAATTATCTGCACACTTTCAATTGTTTTCAAAATACATACTGGCTGGGATTTTCCTAATTTAGAAATATGTGCTTTTCATGCTGGTGGTCTAAGACTATCAATAACCTGCACTAAAAAGAATTTTTAAATCTTGCCCAAAGCATTCTTTTCTACAGCAATCTGACTTGTTTATACCTCATCAAAGTGTTTGATGCAGTCTACAACATCCTCATGTCACACTGCTGGTTTTGACACTACTGTAATGGTACATTTACATGAGCTGCTACAAGTCAAGCTCTCAGAACAGTGCCTGACACATGACAAGTGTTAGCTATTCTTATATTTATAGTTCCATTCAAAGATTCTTTTTAAATATGTGAGTAAGTGTGTGTGAAGGTAAGTGGATGACTATACTTTAACTTTCCCTGTTATGCCAGTTAAAAATGGGGAGGAATTTCAGTACACTTAGAATTCTCCAAACATTTTTTTAAAACTACGGATTCTTGAAAAAAATAAATCTACAGAACAGCTGAAAATTTAATGGTATAAAATTATACAGATCAGACTTCCTTCCTGAAGACACCAAAAACACATTTTATCAGGAATTCTTCCTTGGTCCAGCTTTAAAAAAAAAAAAAGAAATAGCAAAAAAAGCCAAGATCTTATGAAACCTGATCTAACTTGAGACCTGGATACAGAGAATTTAATAAATTATGTATTTGTTAGGGATTTACAAGGGAAAAAGAGAAACCGACAAATAAGACCGAGAATCTCAAACAAGTTCCAAATATTTCAGCAATAAAATAACGAATTGCATATTAGCAGCACTGTAATTACTCCTTTTGTTTGGTTTCTTTGTAATTACTTTTAATAAATTACTCTGCCTCCCCCCATCACTCAAGTAAGTTGTCATCCAAAGGCACAATCAGTACAACACAGTACACAAAGCCACTCACAGATAGGGAGGGAGGGAGGGAGGGAGGGAGGGAGGAAGGAAGGGAGGGAAGGAGGGCGGGCTGGTGCCTGAAGAGCTGTGACTCATTAGAATCCATAAAGCTTTTCTATGGAAATCAAGTATCAATGAAGCTATTGTAAGAGACTGCAGCTATATAAATGTAGACTAGTTATGAATTCTCACAGGGCAACAGCACTCTCAAAAAGAGGCAAGGGCACCAATGCCTGGGAAACCACTCAACTCCAATGCTGCCTCAGTTGCATAAGAGTGCCTGCCTAAGCCTACCATTTTGCTGAATGCAGGGTAGTTCCTACAAAGTGAAGGGACCCTTGGTTCAGCACTCCCTATGTTCACCCTGTGCCATTTTGCTAAGCTGTGTGATGACAGCTCTGGAGTCAAGCCTAACACAATCACCATCTGCTGTTATGGGTCTAAGAAAGAGCCAAATAATTTTTATTAGTCTTAATATTGGTTTCCAGAAATCATAAACAGAATATAAAATAGACCTTTGTCACAAAAGACAAACAGCAGTAAAGCACTTTGTTAAACAGTTTAAAATTTGTACCTACCTTATCATTTTGAGTATTTCAATATTAGAACTAAAAGTATTCTCTTACTATATATAAAATTTTAAAAGGAACAATAAATGTTGCAAAATGCCCAAACCAAGCTGGATTTCACATATACAATTTTTAAAGTCTGAGAATTATTGAAACTAAAATTATCATTGATTGTGGTTCAGAGTCAAGTGTGCAAAAGGAAACAAAAGAAATCAGAATAGAGTGAAAATGTGCCAGAATTTAGGAAGGATATTATCACAAAGAATATAGTTTTTTGGTTTCTTTTCTCTTAAAGACTCAGAAAACAGAATTTATCATTTGGCTCCAATTAAAATGGCCACTAAAATACTATGAAGTCCACACTTTTCACAGCCACCCTTCCAGATTTTCATGCTTCACTCTAGATATTTAAAGGAAAAGGTCCCCAAATTTTAAGCAATTTGAGTAATGAACAGCTTAAGAGTATTGTTTTTCAGGTTCTGGCAGAAACGAATAATTAAGGTAACCTTAAAGGGTGCTGTTGTTGGAAACCGTTTGCACCTAGTGTTCATTATGACTAATCCTAACACAGGCCAGACGATCTCATGCTGGCCAAGACCACTGGCTTGGAAACACACTAAGGCACATAAAGGATCGCTTGTTAATAATAGCCAACCTTAGAGGCCAGGCGCTGTGGCTCACGCCTGTAATCATAGCACTGGGGGGGCCAAGGTGGGAGGATCACTTGAGCTCAGGAGTTCGAGACCAGCCTGAGCAAGAGCAAGACCCCATCTCTACTAAAGACAGAAAAACTAGCCAGGTGTGGTGGTGGGTCCCTGTAGTCACAGCTACTCAGGAGGCTGAGGCAAGAGGATCCCCTTGAGTCCAGGAGTTTGAGGTTAGATATGCATAAACCAGGAAGGGTGCTTCTTTTGAAAATTGGAATTTTCTTCCTCTAAAGGAATCGTATCCTATTCATATGTTTTCCTTAAAAATACTATCTCGAAAATAATATTTGATTATATATTTTAATCTTCAGAATACTGATAAAATTATTAAAACTTTGTATTTTACAAATCTATATTTATAAAAAACATTATCCCTTAATCTCTGATTGTGATGCATAATTTGTACTTATCTTTAAATCAGTTAAAAGTAAAAACAGAAAAAAAAATGTGTGTTCTTCTACAAAAACTGATAGCCATTTAGTCAAATCTATTACTTTTAAAAATACACATATTATTCACTTTTGCAATGGCAATTGTTTAACCTTTGTAGAGCTGGCTAATCCATTCACCCTCAGTGTTCTCTGTGCAGTTAGTTCATATTCTCCTTGCTTTTCCATTGCAAAAATTATTCGAACTAAATAAAAGGAACTTGAAACTAAAAAAGTAGAGTATCAGAATGGAAGGAGAAAATATCTGAGAACCAGAAGCAGAAGAGAGAGGAGTTTTGTCCTTTTAAGTGAAGAAACAAAAAACAAAAGAATTCAGTTACAACAGTGGGAAAAGGGCTAAAATATGAAGCCAAAATAAAATGGAAATCAATGTCAAAGAAGATATGAGAAGATGCCTAAGAGAGAATGATGCATCTTCAGAGAGCTAAGAAATTAAAACCTGTTAAGACAACATAGAAAGACAGTACAACTATCTGGTAGGTGGGAATGATGGTAGGAGAGCCAAGGAAGGCCAGGAGAGGGTTTTAAATCACTTTATCTGGGTGGTACATCTCAGTCACCCAATTTATTTTATTTCATTATTCGTTATTTTAACCCACAGCTGAGCACAGGGTGAGTTTGTTTTGCTTCCCCTTCTGAGATCACTGAAAAACTCCACTAGTATTTCAAGTTACATCAGGTTGTGCCTACCACTCGGCACCTTCAAGATTTTCCTTACGGGAGAAAACAAACACCTCCTGTAAGATGTTCCTTACTCGCAGTTCCTTGCCCAACTTTAGTTGTCAGAGTCTGACTTTGCCCTGTAGCTCTGTTTTCCTTTCTCAGGCAGGTCAGAAGGCTCTGCTTTCCACAAGGCAATAAAAGTTGCACCCTTCTATCACAGGAAAAGGGTTATGACCCTAGCATAGTTACTACAGACCAAATTCACTCATGTCAGCTGAATCCTGAGAGGCCTGAAGCTGCAGACAGACACTTGGGGGATGGAGGAGAGGGCAGCGTACAGGGGATGAAAGGGAGCAAGGAAAACAAAGTAGGCAAATAGAAGCGACAGCTAGATTTAAAAGGTGCACCTACCAGAATGACTAAAACTCGTTTACTTATTTTATAGTAATATAAAATGAATAAAATCAGAAAATATAGTTTTATTTTAATGTAGGAGAAACAAGTGGATGCAGAAAAAGGAGAAACTGAATAATGTGCTTCTACTGTGGTGTGGCAGACATTTTAAAAAAATAACTGAGGATACTCAACAGTAAGTGAACTACATAGGTTCCTACTAATAACAGGTTCAAATCCTAGCAAAAGGTTAGCACATGATCTCAGAATGAATGCTCATTATCAAAGAACTCAATCTGTATTTCAGAATAGGGGGACACACCTCACCTACCAGCTGCAGGATAGCATCAGTACCTCTCAGAACTTGCTATAATGCCCTTGGTTGCTCATCGCACTCCCTCCCACCTGGTCCTTAGAAATAGTACATGCTTTGCCTCGGGATCTTCAAACGTTCTCCTGGGTGTGGCAGAGGCAAAACAGTGGGCAAAGGGCTTGGGAGTGCTGTGCAGAGCCCAGAGAAAAGACTGGAGACATCGATAATTAATATTCTCTGATGCGACTCTGAAATTTCCCAACTTCTTGCTCTCCCCACCTTAACCCTCAAAACTAGTCAGCTTTAAGAGGTTCATTCCTTGAAAGGAAGTTCTGAATGTTTGTCCCAACCTACTTTATTTTCATGGTCTCTTTAAAACTCCTGCCCATATTTTCCAAGAAGAAAAGGCAGAGGAGTATCCTTCCCCTAAGTTGTAATACAGTAGCCTCTGTCAAGGGGAAATGGTTGAGCAAGGAACTTCATTCTCCTGGAAGGTAAAATCCTCAGTTTCCCTCCCCACGCCCCTTCTCAGAAGATGCAGCGGTCAGATCATGGATGTCACAGATGTGGTTACTTCTAGTTCAGATTTTGGCAGTGACAATATCTAGTAACCCACAAAGATAATGGCTTCCCCTTCTTTTCTACATGGTACACTGTGCATTCAGGTAATCTCATTTTTGGTTTAAAAACTAATTGCTACAATACTTTTTTTTAAAAAAATACTAAGCAAGCCATAATTCTTTTCCTTCTTTGGATATTTTTATGATCTTACTCATCATTTCACAAACATTTTAAAAACACCTAAACCAAGAAGTTAAACAAACACAACCCTCCATAACATGCTGAGATATGGTCAGAAAACTCAAGTCTGCTCAAAATGACAACTTTTTCCATTACTGTTTAACTTAGGTGACATATATGACTATTTAAAAGGGAAAGGGCTGAGGTACCACTTTTCGCACACACTGATGTCTAGCTATAAACAACCATACTCATAGGCCAGTTCTTTTTCCAACTCTCTTAGGAGCTGCCCTCTGGTATCCTTAAATGCACTCTGAAACTTTGGTATCACCTTCATTATGATGTGCTTTGTACACATTCTCTGACACTGCAATGCCCATACTAAGGCAACACATCACAGAAGTTGGCAGCAATGCTATCAGCAAGAATTTGGCTTCAGAATCAAGAGTGATTCATCATACATTCTAGCAGCAGAAAAACAACCCACCGCTATTTTAATCCCTTGGTGCTATCAAGAATCAAAAAACAGAGCACCGAAATTAAGCAAAAGCAACAAAAATCATACCTGCTATAACATTTGTAAAAATATTATTTGCTTTTAAGAGTTTTCAATAAAAGTTACTTAGAAAACAACAGACTACTTACCATATTTCATAATATTTATTACAATGACAAACCAAGTTTTAACTTCATATAATTCCAGGACAAAATAGGCAGTCCAAACTTCTGCTAAGTAACATCCTGAAATTCTAAACTCAGGAAAACAAATTTTTCATTTGCTTTACTGTAAATAAAATCCCTCCTAGTGTTTCAAAAGTAATCCACTTATTTCATCTCTCTCCATTTTTGAGATAAGTCCAATTTAAAGTCTAGGCGAGTGAGTGTGCTACTGTGTCTACCACAACCAAACACACAAACCTAATAACGTGGGAGATTGATTCAGAACACTTTTCAGTTTTCAGAGGTACCTTAACACTGCGATAATAAACACTACTGGTCTAAAATAATAATGGAACCCATGTATGTCTTACTGCTCTTTCAATGAGCATGAAACAAATCTTCCCGGGTCATTCTTACTTAGAAGAATATAGTATGTTGATGATCATAAGGCTTATCAACAGTATTTCTATAAAACTATCCGCGTAAATTTAATCTATGGCTTATTATAATAAAAACTTGTTTTTAAAATTGCTACTCTATTGTTGTGACCAAGTCCTCAGGGGCAGAAGACATTTATTTATCAAGACCTTCACCCGGTACTCCCTTTCGGGGACCCCTACCTTTTCAAACACTTCTTCCTTCTCCCTTCGTTTCCGCTTTCGGGGTCTCTGGTTCACTCGAACCCATTTCGCGACCTGAAGTTCAAAAACCACACAGCATTTTAAACAAGACGACGGGTCCTGAGGACCGCCCCCGGCGTGACAAACGATGCACGGCCACGCGACACTGTCTTCCCTGCTTCACCTGGGGAAGCCACAGGCACCTTTCGGGGCTCGCCAGGCCGCCTCCGCGCAGGGGGCCCTTGGGGGTCCGCTGTGCGCGTCGCTCGAGGCTGCGGCGCGCCGAGGCCGTCACCTTTCGCCCTGGCCGCTCTCTCAGGTCAAGGGCCGGGTCTGCCGCCCGCGCGTGCCGGAGCCCGGAACGAGGGCCATCTTACACGCCGCTGTCTCGCGTCGGCGCCGCGGCTGCGGGGCTCGGCTGGGGGCTGCGGCGCTGGACCCGCCGCCCGGGGGAGGCAGGGGAGCGCAGGGACCGCGCGCCCGTACTCACCTCGGCGCTCACTTGCCGCGCGAGTCCGCACTCCGCCCCGGCCTGACGCTCCCTCTGCAGCGGCTGCGGGGGTAGGGGACACAGTCAAGTTTATCGCGGGAGCAGCCCCGGCCTCCCTCCCCCGCCACCACCAACTCGGCGCGCCGACCCTGTACCTCGCTCGCGGCAGGCGAGAATAGAGGCGGGGACGCTGGAGCCCGCGTCCCACGCCCGCCCTACCCTGCCCGCACGGCCGGGAGCAGCGAGCGCTCGGGACCGCAACACCTAAGGCGCAGCGCGGGCGGCGGGCGGCGCGGGGCTCGGGCGGCGGCGCGGGCAGCGCGCGGGCGCTGGGGCGGGGGCGGGGCCTGCCTTAAAGGTATAGGCGGCCGCACCGCCCTCTCCGCAGGTCGCCCCTACCCCCGCCCCCGCCCCGCGCGCCAGCTATTTTATTGTTCTCGTTGCAAACATCTTTCTTTCTCTCCCGGGATCCTGCTTGTGTCCGCGCTCCCGCGCCCTCCCACGCGCTGACAGACCCCGGGCGCGCGCTCCTTACCTTTCCACCACCACACCTCCCCGGGCCTCTGGGTACCCAGGAAAGGGTTTTTTGGCAGCTAGAGGAGCAGGAGTGCTGCCCGCCCGCAGGCGAAAGGGGCTTGCGGAGAAGTGCCCCCAACCCGTCTGAATTCGCTCCTTGGGTCAAAAAACTGTGTCCCCATGGCTTTTGCGGGGAGAAAGTAACTTTCCTAATGGAGTTTTCTCCAGTAATGGATTAGACGCCATTAAGTAGACGTTTTTCAGTGGCCCCTCAGGACTCCGGGTGGTGACAGGTGACCTCCGCGGGGACAGGCCGGGAACGCGTAAAAACCGAGCCCAGTGCTCCGGTGATGCGTCGCGTGAGCCGCCGCGCTCCAGCTAAGCGCCGCCGACGCCGCGCTCGCCGGGCTGGTGTAGACGCGCAGCCCTCAAATTGTGGACCCCCAAAGCGATTGGGTAGAATTTTAAAAAGGGTCAGTTTTCATAATTAGGGCAGAAAGCTTCCACTTAGTTTATAAAAGCGTGCGGTACCCCAAGTTTTCCGTCAACGCCCAAAAGGGTTTCTTCCCATCCGTATCAGCGCCTGATTGAACCAGACTGCTGGTGAGGGCTGGGAGGAGAATCGGGTTGAACTTGTGTTTGCTATCTTGACCATCCCTTTAGCTTTATCGCATTTCTTTAAAGAAAATCTGTCTTGCCCTCTCTTTATTGCTACTCCATCCTTCTTTCAAGATCAAAAGGTTTAGATCAAAGCCAAGATCAAACTCACTACTTTAAATAGAAGCAACTTTGCTATGGAGTAGTTTACACAGAAGAGTTTCTTAATGGAGACATCAGAGTGGCAAACTTTATTTTATCCCTTCATTCTATATTCATAACTCGACTACTTACATTGGTGATGCACGGCTATTTCCTAAAATAAACCACAGGTCTACTCAAACGGGGGATTCTTTCTTAGTGTTTGCGTTTCCAGGAATACAAAAAAGCCTAACTCTAGATAGTAATACAAATAGATATAGTAACCATTTTCTATCATTATTTGCCAAGTGCTATGAAATGCATACTCATTTGCTAAAGATTTTCAACATATTATCAAATCTTATATGTAATGTACAACCCTCATATACAATTTTTCTACTGTTAAGGAAATGCATACAAATAGTTAATGCCTTGGAAATCTTGAGTGCACATACACATGGGCAGGTAAATAAATTACAAACGATGAAGCGGATTATGCAGAACTGCTTAATTTTAATTGGAAAGAGAACTTTGAACTATTCAAGCTTCCATGCTACTAATAACAGCTCCAGAATCCATGGAAATCTATCCTGGTAAGCACTTCCTTTTACTCCCCACTAGGATTTTATTCCTTGGGAGCTCATTGTCCCTAGGAACTGTGATATGAACTGTTCAATATTGATGTACTAAAGCAGTGTTCTGCTGAAATGGACCTTTCTTAAGGGTACTCTTTGTTGACTTGTCAACAAGTTTTCAACATACAGTCTTAGAAGAAACAAAATCCAAAATAAATTCCAACAATCCAGTAATAGGAATAAGGATAACCATTGCAAATTAAATCTTATGGACTTCTATGAAAATACGTTGTTACAGCTGCATAGTTAGTACTTGAAGGCTTTTTTTCCCCTTAAAATTTTCATCTGATTGTAGTCTCAAACACATACACACGTGTGTGTACATACACACAATCGTTCTTAATTCCATAAATCTTATCAAGCCACTGGAAAGATCTTCAGAACTGAGACCTGGAAACCCTATCTTGCTGCCATTGACACAGTCCCTTTCTTCCTAGCACCTATCTCATGAAGAAGCTGGCATAAATAAGCTGAACAAAGGAAATAGCCTACCGTCACTCTGCTCTTCCAGTACTTTGTTGGGTAGAAAGCAAAAGCTCTGGTCCATTCTGTTAGAATTGCCTCCTAATTTGTCTCCTGGTTTGTCCTCTTGCCCCACCTCCAATCCCCACTCCACACAAACCGTCCTCCACAGAAAATCCAGAATGATATTTTTTCAGAGGCAATGCAAATGATATCACTTTGCTTCACTCAGAATGCCTTTCCTTCACTTCTTTGCCTACTTATCCTCTACTTCTGAGCTTAAACAAAACTTTTTCACAAAGGTCTTTCCTCACTCCTCAGTCCACATTATGTCACCCCACTATTCTTTCTAATAGCATCTTCTTTATTTCCTTTAGAATGATTATCTTTTACAGCTGTTTAAAATTTTTTATTTTAAATTTAGAGACTTCACTTTTTAGAGCAGTTTTAAGTTTACAGAAAAATTGAGCAGAAAGCACAGAATTCCCATATTGACTCCCTCACTCCTATCCCCATCAGTTTCCCCGTTACTAACATCTTGCATTAGTATGGTACATTTGTTACAACTGAGCAATCCATATTGACACATTATTACGAATTAAAGTCTAGTTTACATTAGGGCTCATTCTTTGTGTTGTACAGTTATTATAGCTATTTTTTATTAATTTATTGAATGTTTATCTTCTCAACTGGACCTTACACTCCAAGAAGAAAGAGATCCTGTCTCTTTTGTTCATCATTTTTGTGCAGTCACTAACGACACTGCCCGGCCCATAGTAGCTGTTTGATAAATATGTTAAATAAGTAAATGGAAGGATAAAAAAACAAATGAATGAATATCACATGAAATTTCAAGGGGGAGGAGTCTTAAGATGAAGGTCTTCCTAATTTACTCCTGTCTGTTTCACTACTAAAATGCCTTAATTTGTAAAGAGTCTAGAACAGTGCATTTTAAAAAAAGAGAGACCATGGGATATTATTAGTTCCATTGCCAGGGTAGTTCTAAAATGACTTTAAAAAAAAAATGAAAACAGAAATGAGAAAAGTTCCCAATTCCTTCACATATTAGTCACTAAAATTACATTCCAAAATGGGGCTAGGAGGTGAATTTAATCTAGATTGAAAAATTAACATATTGCATGATACTGGAAAAATATTAATACTTTTTTATTGTGTTCAGTCCGACCTAAATCTCCCTTTTTTCATGGGCTGGAGGAAGACCACTCTTTTGAAAAATTGGACTTCTGTAGCCAGGGATGGGTATTCTAATAACTATCTTAGAGAATGTGGCAAAAGCACTTTAAAGCTATCTTTTAAAAGCACGTGTTTTTTCTATTTGAATTATAACTTCTAAATGCCTCATATAGTAGAGATGCAAGTTTTGAAAGGAATTGTTCTAAGAAGCTTTTTTGTCAAAGCAGTTTCTAATAGCTGAAAGAGGCTGAAGAAAATGCCATTACTTTAAAATCACTTAACCTGGTGATTGCAGATTACTTTTGGAGGGAAAAGCTTTTTCAGTTTTCTTAGTTGAAGAGGAAATTACTCCTTCCACTGGAAAGAGATAGTGATACCAATTGTTAATATGGGTGCCTGTCCTCTTCCTGCTTCTACTTGTGAGTGAGGTGCAATACAGAGAAATGAGAAGGAGAAGCAAACCTTCCTAGTCAACTAGGACCACTGAGCAAACAAGGGGAGCTCTTTAATGATTCCAAACAGCCTCAGATGGCAAATTACATTCCTTTGAAAGGGAAAAGCATCCACTATAAGAAGCCAAAAGACCTTTGAATACCAAACGAAGTAGAGAATTCCACAAGCAGCCACTGGTTTCAGAAGTGCTCTGTTGCCAATATACATTCAGGGTGAATTTAAAATTAGGAGTCTACACAGGTCTAGAAATAAAATCAAGGTTAAATTAAGTTGCAAATATAACAAAAAAGGATTAGAAACAAAGTTATCAAATGATTATATCTTTAAATTTGGTCTGTTGTTTTTAAATGTAACATTCCTTTATGTTACATTTTTGGTTGATTTTATAAAAATTATATAATTTGTATTATTGCCCATTTTGTCTCTGTTTGAATAGAGACACCAAGTTTCTTGAACACCAAGTTTCTCTCTGAAGAAGATTTTGGCCCTGCCAAATGAACCTCTTAGTGGAAGTCCTTATAAAGCATAATTTTCAAAAAAGGAAATCAATCCCATGCTTGGCTTAGCTGATTGCTGAAGCTTATGACTCTGCAGTGACTTGGCTAATAGAACTTCTTTCTCCCAGTAACCAAAACCCTGATCTCACTGTTGCTCAAAAACTTTTACAGAGTTTGACTGAGGGAACAACATTTAAAATGCTCAGTTCTTCCATTTCTTGACCCCCTCTGAGAATCTGATGAAGGCTAATGGTGCTATTAATATCAGCTCCTTAGGAAAAAAATACACGTACAGCACACACACTCACCAATTTTCAAAAGGTTCACAGATTCTCCTGATGCCCAAACTCCTCCTAGCCTCAATACTCTAAAATCCATTCTTGGAATAAGCCAGACCACCACAAAGCTGGCCCTGGACTTCGTCTTACGGGTACTCTGTGAAAGTCCTCTTATCGCATTAAGTTCTGGTAAGAAGCCATCAACCTTTATTGAGGTGCATTATAAGGAACAGCCCCATAAAATCCATCACAATGTTTACTGGAAGGATGGTTTTAGAGGGTTGTTTATTACATTAGATAGTAATTTTCTGTGAGGACCCACAGGATGTATTTCTTTCTCCCTGGTATCAACATCAGGAATAGCTGGACTTAGGCAACTGGTTTATTTTCCCTCATGGACATTGCAATTTATCCCTTTTCCCTCTTGCAAAAAGCTTACAGCTCTGTGACCCCCACTTTAGCCAGGCATAGGAACTTCTGGGTGTACATACTGTATGCTAATTTAATTCCTGGCCCTGTCTTATTTTTCTACGATTATTTTCATGTTGCTTCATTTTTGTTATTTTATTTCAATCATCCTATATTTATCAGCTTTGGAAGCTACCTCAACTCCATTTTGGACAAGGAGGGGTATAAATAAATATTCTAGGTTTATTCTTTTCTTTCTTTAAGTTTCTTTTTCCCTTTGGGAGGGTAAAAGGGGAAGGTCTGAAAAAATTTTATGGTTCTAATATTTCTCTCCATTAACAATGTTTAGAATTATAGAAATTAGGGACCTATGATTGTACTCTACCAAGGAAAAGAACTGTTAAAAAATAAAACAAAAAATAAACATAATATTAATTACATAGTTTATATATAGTTTATATTATAGTTTATATAATACTGTATAAACATCACACAGGACTACTATAAAAATGTTAACCAGTGAAGTATTTGATGTCTTTTGATATGAAAAGCAGAGGAAAGGGGCTTAGATTGCAGGAAGAAGAATGTAAATTAGACATATGGACGGGTTATTCACTTAACACACTGAATGCCCACTGTAAAACAGAGCACTAGATTTTACGAACACAAAGATTAGTAAGACACCATCCTTGTCATCTGGAAACTCATGTGACAAGGCAATAATACAACATAGTCTAAGGAGCACACGGACGGCTTGTGTAGGTTTAATTCATATTAACTGTGTGACCTCTCTAAGCCTCCTTTCTCATAGAGATGTGAAGATCAAATGACATATGTAATCTGCTTAGAACAGGAAGCAGTTGTTATTTATTAAGTCCTAGACTATTAGAATTAAGAAGCCACACAACACTACCAGAAGCTGGAGGGACATGACTTTAAGACATAAAAAAGTACTAAAGCATCACATGCAGCAGAGACCTCAGAACCTTAGCTTCACAAAGATGTGAATCCGAGAGTGGGACCCAGGCATCAGTCATTTTTAAAGCCCCCTCCCCATCTTGGGGATTCCAATGTGCAGCCGGCATTGAGAACTACTAGTTTAGATCACTTTAATGATGTCTTGTCTCTAATAGGCTACTATGAAAAAATTCCAGAGGTCTGGGAGACATCTAAATTTCAAGGTCAATGCCACAGGGGACAGCTACTTACTATGCTCTATTACAGTAAGTCCATTTGGGCAGATGGCAGACACAGGGCTGGATGCAGTGCAGGACAGGCTGTCCGGCTGACCTGGGTAGCATTTCCTGCAGCTTACACTTACCGATAAACTTTTGGGTAAGACAAGTAAAGCACACACAAAAAAAAAACTAAAAAGAAGTGGAAGATTTCAACATTCTACCCAGAAAGGAGGCAAGAATGGATGGATGTTTGGCTTTTTAGAGTTTTTTCTAACGCTAATATAATTTCAGATCCTGAGTGAAAAGAGTATAGGTTCTTGTCTGCAGGGAACCTGGCTTTAGCGCTGACCTGCCGTGCTGTAAACACGAACACGGTATTTCCAACTTACCACCTGCAGATGATATTCTCATTATGCCGATGGCTGCCACCCATTCCCTTGAAATAAACATTTTCATTTGGAAGATTGTTGGCCAGAGGTAGGGGACAGCGTGTACCAATGGAAAAGACCCTTCGCTGTGTGTAAGAGGTACTGTTCCATTCAGGAAGCCAACCCATGCTGATTTCCTTGAGTCTTGGGCACTGTGCTTCAGCCAAATGGGCTCCCTTATTTAGAAAACAAACACACACGTACATTGATGCTATAGGAAAATTATTCTGGTAAAGTGCCTTACCAAAAGGTATTAGTTACTAATTAATTGAAAACACAAACATATCTTATGCTGATATTTCACTAGCTTGAAAAGCAAACACCCATGTCCAGGTATCTTCCCAGTATTTCCTAAGCTGGAGTGGGTGTGGTACCCACAAGTGTGTGCACACGGACATGTCAGTGCTCCACAGCACTTTTGAAGGAAGGGATGCATGGGGAGTGTGTGGCCCTGGCATGTCTATTTTTAAAAACCTTGGCACTCAGATTGGGCTGCCTCTTATCTGGCCTCCAAAAGGAACGCAATGAAGTCACAATTTGCAAACCAGAGGAATGGGCCTGAATCATCCACCATCTATTAAGAGGTAAAATCATACACAAACACATACACACACACACACACACAGGGTAAGGAAAGTAAAATCTACCACATTTGGGGAGTGGAGTGGCCGTCCCAACTATAAATAATATATGAGAGAAAACTCTTTTCCAGAATGGTTTTTCACCAAACATTTAGCTCCATACAAGGAGGTGTTCCAGAAAAACAATGGGAAGGGCCAGAATTAATTGGCTGCTAATCTCTTTACTTTTCATAGGATGTTTTCTCTAGCAGTGGATTAAATCAATGTTTAATGCTACACAGACCCAGCTGTATCCATATTAGGAAAGCCCTAGCTCATGTCTCTCTCTCTGAAAAAAGGACCTGTCCTCCCTCCTCTGCCTGCTTCCACCCCCTGCATGTGTAGGTGGGAGAGTGGGAGCTGGGGAATGTGAACTTGATCCAGCATTGATCAGCCAAGCAGCAAACTCTCATTGTTCTTTAGATACCAAACATAACTTCTTTCTACTAGGGATAAACCCAGTCATTCTGTACATAACACAGCTTTTGTACTCACCAGTACGATAGTTGGGAAAGAACCACAAAGAACATTAGAGCTTTATTAGACTATCATAAATACCTCTTAATATGCTGGATTTAAGAATTTACCCAGTTCATTTAAGTTCATATTAATGTTAGATATGCTAGAATCTATTGAATCTAACTATATTCTGGTCATTTCTGACTGCTTTTTTAAGTACAGATTTCAATTTACTGTGCAAATATTATGGTCTGTTTTATCTTTGCCTTCTCAGTGAGCATTTCTTATTGTCACTGCCTTGCTCTCTGAGGTTCAAAGACACTGGAAATCATGCCAACATACAATCAAATATGCCGTTGCTGTTTTTAAGTGCCATTCTATGATGTGGCTTAACTGTCTCGGTACAAAGCCACGGTGTAATGGGAAATACAGTTGAGAACTTAGACCTAGGTACCCTGTCCTTGCCACTGAGAAGCTATGTGGCCTTGGGCATGCATGTCACACAACGTGAGCCTATGAAATGGAGACAATGCTGTGGTGAGGGGGAAATGAGATGGCGCATGCAGCACGAGGCACAAAGTAGGCCAGCAAATGCTAATTCCCTTCCTCTTTCCCCTCAGAAACCAAAGCCTGTCTAGTATTTTGAACTTAAGTTCATTTTCAAAGGTATCAAAATAACCAAGTTTTGACATCGAAATAAAAAGACTGACCTGACCACCACATAGATCTGGTGCCTTAGATGGAGTCTGCAAAACGATGGCACATCTGAACCACTGCAGAGAAGTACCTGTCCCTTGCAATGACAACTAGTAGACACGAGAAAGCAAGTTTTCTTTCTTGTATTCCCAATAATTACTACACATTTAAAATCAGTGCACTAATTAAGAATGTGAGCTTAGACAGATTTGGTTTTCAGTTTCCTCATCTATAAAATGGATATAATAATAATGTCTATCTTAAAGATTGTGACTGGGAGAAGTAAACAGCTATTAAGTGTAATGCACTTAGTATAGAGCCTTTTTTTCAACCTGGGTGTCCTAAATGTAAAATAGGATACTCCAGGGTACTGGGGGAAGGAAGGGAGGGAAGGATTAAGTTTAAAAATACAATTCTGTAGAGAATTAAACAATCTATATATTCTTCGATTTACCCATTTGCAGCTTAATTGACTAGAAGCATTTATGCAAAACCCAGGCAGATGTCTCTCAATTACAAAATCAATGACAGTGACTTGGAAATACAATTTGAGGAGGAACAACCAGAGAGAATGCTGGAGCAAATGACTTTGTAATAAATACAATCAGGAAGAGTCTTAAAGGGAAGTGTATCTTTGCTTGGCCACGTGGAATATGAAAAGTGACAGCATGCACAACTGAGGAAAAAGGGAGAGAAGAAAAAGAGGAAATGAGATGAAGCACTTGGAAAAAAGGCAAGAGAAACTGCCTGACATGGGAGGTGACTTCTCCGTCCAGGGAAATAGACCCCGGGGATAAAGGAGTTATCTCCAGCCGAATCCCATTATCACTTGCTGCCCTGGAGTCTTAGTCCCAAATTCTGATGTATTGACTTTGGCCTCCCTTCTATGCATTTTCATGCCAATAAAGTTGCTGAAATTAAAGAAGAATTGAATTGTGAAGCTTTTTGGCATAAATAATGTCATATTGTAAAGTCGGAGCTAATAACAACCAGGATGCCCTTAACACACTTAAGGAAAACCATCTGATATATGTATCCCTCAATGTGGTTTGAAATTTCCCTCGGCCTACAAAGGAAAATATTTTTAGCATGTAGCACACTTTGTAACAGACATATAAATGCACTGAAAATATAATTTTAGGAAAGCATCTGGGTTTGATCACTTCAACCCCAAATAGGTTCTACTTTCTCAATATAAAAAACACTGCAACATTTTGCTATAAAATATGCAGCAATCACTGTAGCAATTTCTCATAAACATTATTACTGGTTATGTTTGTTTTTATTTTTTTAAGCGGCAAATACTCTAATGATTTAAATATAAAGCAGCATAAAAAATGAGGCGCTTTTTCTGGAATATTTGGCCCTAGTGTCTTCCTCTCCTTCAAAAGGCAACTTGGAACTCACTGGACTTTTTGCTCGTGTTTATTTAGGCAACAGACATAAACAAATCTTATTTTTATATCTCAAAATATATCTTAGAAATAATAGTTGTCACCGTCCGAGGTAAAACTGACTTCAGCTGTCATTGATCTGTAGGAACCTCAAGACTAATAAGCCTAGCAATTTTTTTTTTTATCTCCTGGTCAAACAGGTTAATATCTGTGGATAATTGATGTGAACCAGAAGCAAATGCCTATTCTTCAGTGGTCAGCCAGTGTAAATGCTCTTGTAGATTGACTATTACTTAAGTTTTCTCCCAATAATCTCTTAAATAGCAATTTTCCAGTGGGAGAGAAAAGAAATGCACAAATAGGGTTTCTTGATAGTGTAAGTTTGTAAAACATCACAGGAGATGAAGTGTATAAAAACTCTCCCAATACCAATCCACACTAAGGACAACTTCTAAATCTGAGGGCAATTCAACAGATTCCAAGGACAGAAAGAAAGACACTTAGACAAGAGGAAATCCCAATTTTTCTCCTCTCAGAGGCGAGCAGTTACACCTGGAGGGCAGGACTCAGAGCGGTCCCCAGGCACAGCATGTACTGCCAAAGGCTCATAGAGTCTCTGGCCTTCACCCAACCAGCAACCTTCGTTTCTAAAAGAAGCAATGAGGTCTCAGAGAAGGTAAGTGGCTTGCCCAGTGCTACATAGCTTAGCGGTGGTAGAGCTGACTCCAAAGCTGTACTTAATGTATTAATTGCCTTCTTCATCCAATGCAGGATTAACCATGCTAAACAAAACATCATGATAAAGTGCTCTGTGAAAACATCAATTTGGATATAGCACAATTGACTTTTCCTCCTCCATCCAGCCTTCGTTCTCATTCACTAGCCTCAAAATAATGTTGCCTTGCATTTTATGCATCAAATAGTTTGCAGCCCACTTATAGCGTGATGGTGGTGGTTCTAACTAGACAGGATCAGAAGCAGAAAATACTGAGGTCATAAAGGCCCAAGCCAGAGGACTGACCTGGAAGGATGGGGCCTTCTGCTGAAGGATCTGAGCAGACCTGTTATTGAGCACCAAGAACAGACAACACTCAGAGGTGTGTAACAAGAAGGGTCCCCTTTTTAAAACACACATTTGTATTGGGCAGTTTGACAATCATTGTCTGTTGCCCTGACCTGTGACACACTTGTCGACTGGCCACCACTTGGCTGTGCTCCCTGACACTCTCCTGCTCTAGGTCACCATAGGGGACAATCCAGGGCAAAAGACTGGGAGTCTAGTTAGAAGTTTGCTTTTGAAAGCAAATAAGAGGATATGAGAAACATCCTTTAAATGCTTTAGAAGGTACATAAAGACACTTTTTGTTTGACCATTTGCTTTTTCCCATTTGTTTGTTTTGGTGGCCTGGTATTCATTATCTAATTTAGTTTCCATCTCAAGGGAGGAATGGCTGTATCTTTCCAAAAGCAAAGACAGACTAGTCTCTACACATACTCACATTCACTCACATCAAAATTATACCAGGTCTTTGGTACAATAAAGCCCAGTTTTTCCTATGCAAAATATTCAGTCCATATACTATCATTTAGAAATATCCAATGAAAGAGGGGCATGTATAACCATGACACATATCTAGGAAAAACCCTGAAAAGTGAGGTCCGCTTTCTGCACACCCATGAAAGAACAGGAACAAACAGTTTCAGGAAAAAGAGCAGTCATTAATTAAATTAGAAATCACCACCTCTCAGGGCTCTCTGCTGTATTCCTTTATTATGTATTTACAAGACACTGTAAAAACTAAGTCAATGTTGGGACCAAGCTAAGGTGGATTAAGAACAACACTGTTAAAAAAAAAAAATACAATATTGCCTTAGTGTCATGGCTGAGGACTGGGAGTCTTGGATTTGAGCCCCAGCTCTGCCACTAACTAGAGCCACAAGATTGGGCAAATGACCACAGCTCTCCTGGGGCTCAGCTACCCTACAATGAGAAGAAGATGCACTGTTCTTGAAGATTAATTCCTATCCTATGATTCTACAGCAGACTGAAAGTCATGCAATACCAGAAAAAACTATTTTCAAGAACAGTTCTTAAAAAGCAGAACCATGAAGCAACAGAGGCCACACCCAAGAAATATTATTCTATGCAGATATTAAATAGATACCTATTTGGTACCACAAAATGGCTTTCACGAGTGAGAAGGGAAAATAAGTCCTGTATTCTAAAAGTAGCCATGTGTTCCAAATGGCTTTCCTCATCAGCAGGGTGCTCTGGTGGTAAGAACTGGTACAAGTCGCTGTGAGCATTGTGGAGGGCCACCGTGGCAGCTGATGACCAAAAGGCCCTGGATGCTGATCTGAATTGCTATCGGGCTGTGCAATGATGCTGTGCGATGTCAAACAGCCAAGGAGTCGTGCATGTGTGTGCTCCCACGTGTACAACTCACTGAATGGCTGCTTCTCGGGGCTTCACTCTCCAGGTGGGGGACGACCACAGTGCAAATATAAAATAATCTGTGTCTGATGAAGAGTCTACCGGAGTATGTCTTCGGCGCAATAAAGGAGAGAATAGGGCAGTTCTTCTTAAAAAGCAGAATCAGATGTTTTTCTACTGACATAAGGTTTATATTCTGAAGCTGATATCTTTGTCCTAATTCTTTGAGTTTACATTACTTCTTTCTAAAGAGCTCTCTCTATAAAATAAAGCACCATTACAATGAAATCCTATTAAATGGCATTGCTCATTATGAGGGATGCAATAGACCTTCCTTAAGTGAATCTCTCTGGGGGCTCATAATACTTAAAAGTCTGAAAAATAGGTAAAGCCTATATGTCCGAATATTGCCCACCAGATTTTACACCTTGAGGACAATCACACTGGCTCCCTTGCACAATGAACTGGCCAACTTGTGACTGAATTAGCAGCTGAGTCTCCTGCCTCCAAGCGTATTGTTGCCTTATAGACTTAGCTGAACATGGCAGATACAGGAAGTCAACCTCGATGGCTTCTCCCAGGTCTCAAACTCTGGGCAAAGGCCTCCTGTGCACTTGTTGAACACTGGTCAGTTTGCAGATGCTCCCACAGACCATGAGCCCATGGGCAGGGCCTGTGCCCTTTCGGCTTTCTATGCCCACTGTCTAGCACAATGCTTGGCATGTTGCTTGAACAAATAAGCTAAACCACAAAGCCAAATATTTGGGTTACTCAGGAAGAATACAAAATTGAAGGATTCTAAGGGTTTAGATTGAACTTTGAAAAGAAACTTCTTTTGATAGAATATATCCCAGAATATGACATAATTATAGATTATATCAACCAGTCCCAGCCCTGCCTATGCAGATTCTGACTCAGTGGGTGTGGGGTGAGTCTGGGATCTGTAGTTTTAAACAGCCTCCTGGACAATTCTGATGACCAGGTCTCCCTGAGGGCCTCTAACCCAAGCCTGCAGAGCTATACTTCCAGCAATAACCCAACCTTATCTCTTTATTAAAACCCACATGTGCACAGGCCACTGCCAACTGTCTCCATCAGCTGCACTGAGCTAAACAGTCTTTTCAAAGTCAGTGGCTTCTGCCTCCTTTTCCTTCTGGTTCAAAAGGCAGGACAGGTTTATCCTTAGTCCATCAAGCAAATATAGATTTCTCTCTACATTGTCACACTCCGAATGTGTCTGTGTCCACCTGGGCCAGTTCAGAATTTTTATTTTTTTTAAAGGAAAAAGTCCTCAAATGGTCTTTATCCCAACTGAGAAAGCCATCCTCATATGCCTTCCCCTGAGCTCACTTTTAAAATGTATGTGTAGGCTGGGTGCGGTGGCTCATATCTATAATCCTAGCACTCCGGGAGGGCGAGGCGCGAGGATCACTTGAGCTCAGGAGTTTGAAACCAGCCTGAGCAAGAGTGAGACCCCCGTCTCTACTAAAAAATAGGAAAATTAGCTGGGTGTCATGGTGCATACCTGTAGTCCCAGCTACTCAGGAGGCTGAGGCAGGAGGATACTTGAGCCCAGGAGTTTGAGGTTGCAGTGAACTAAGATGACACCACTGCACTCTACCCGGGGTGACTGAGTGGGACTCTGTCTCTAAATAAATAAATAAATAAATGTGTGTCCAATCTGAGATCCTGAAGGACATAGGCCTCAGCCTTCCTGGTAAGCTTCCCACTCTCCTCCCCCCTCATTAGCAGGATTTGGGCACATCATTTGCATTACACTAATTGGTGCTTATGTCATGTGGCTTCATTTGCAGGCACCTGTTGATGTAGATGTTCTTCAGCTCACTGCACATGCTCTCTGGACAGACACCATTGGCTATCCAGACATTTAATGCTATTTTTAAAAAGTACCCATGTAAATGAATAGCTTCTGAACATGAAAGTTCAGAGTTGAAAACCAAGGAGCAAAAGTCAGTCTAGCTTCCTTTCACTCCACTAGACTACCTCATTCCTGCGCACAGGGGAAAGGTGTGGCCTTTACCCCAGTGAGCTGTCTTTCCACTGGAGCATCCTGTCACTCCTTCCACAAGCCCTTCATGGCTCCTGAGTCTTACAGGAGCTATCTAGCATCACACTCAAGTCCCTGTGGGATCTGGCTGGGTCCTGCTGTATGTATCCATCCCCTTTGCAGATCCTGCTCTCCATGCAAAACAAGCATCAACAAACGTCTTCCTAACAAAGGAAACAGAAAGGGAAAAGATCACAACTCTAAACCATGAGCAAAACACATTCTTCTGGTGTACTTTGTCACTATTCAAAAAATGTGTTCATCTTTCTATTATTCAGGAGCAGAACAGCCTTGGTCAGGGTGATGCAGAGGCCAGGGCTTGGGAGGGACCTGAGAGTGGGAGGGAGGCTGAATGGAAGGAGTTCTTGCCCCTCATCCCCCCATGCCCCACACCCGGCCAGGGAAGCTACCTCCATTTGGCTGGGAGACTGGGCACCACCCGCTGAGCCTTCAGCATGATTCTGACTACTTAATCAGCCCCCATCACTGAGATTGACTCTGCTGATGCTTCTCAAACATGCATGCTGAGCCTTCCACCAGCACACCTTGGTTATGCTGCTCCTGCCCCCCATAAAGGCCTTCTCCCCAATTTCCACCTGTCTACACCCTACCTGTCCCTCAAGACTGGCTTCAAATGGTACCTTGATCCTCTCTGCTTCCACAGAAGGAAATGGCTTCTTTCTTCTAAACTCTAAAAATTAGTTTTTCACTACTTATTGCTTTCTGCCTTAAGCCAGTTGTTTATGTATTGATTTTTCCTACTGAATTGTAAAGTATCTTGAGGGCAAAGCCTGTATTTCTGTCATCTTTGAATCACCCACAGTTCCTCATAAAGAGTAGGTGTATGGGCTAGACTCATGGCAAGAAGGGACGGAAGGCACCGGGCTTAGAGGTCTGATTTCGGATGCTGGAAGAAGCTGCCGATTGCAAATACCATCCATCTGGTCTGGATGCTTGACAGTTCTGTAGAAGCTAAGTGCTGACACTTACAAAGGATATCTTTCAGGGAGAGGAAACACTTTTAATTCTTGCTATTCACTTGGAGTCCAGAGTATTGTGAATGAGATTCAAACTCTTTCTGGAAATCAGATTTTGAAAAAGAGAGGAAAGAAGGAAAGACAGAGTTTTCATTTGGGGAGCACCAAAGGGAAGTGTTTTCTATTTCCTGGTGGTGCCTTGTGCTGTGAAGAGGTTACTATATCTGGATAGTGTCAAATCAGATGCCCTCGATAACATGCAACACGCACCCCAGACCTTCAGCTACCTGCTGCTCTCTGAGGGAATAGATCCTTCTCACATTTATTTCTCTCTCATACAACCAGACATGACTTTTAATTTCTGTGAACTAGATACCTTTGGGACCAAAAAATATACCCAAAGTATATTCATCCTTTATAAATAAAATAAATGGGAGAATAAAATATAGTGAGGTTGGCTTGAGTGATACTTATTGGCCATTTTGAAGGAATTCACCAGACAGGTGGAACTAGTCAGAGAAGTATGGAGAATAAACTTTGGTATAGCTACATAGTGTCCCACCAAAATTCACACGTTGAAGTCCTAATCCCCAGTATCTCAGAATGTGACTTTCGTGGAGAGAGGGCCTGTAAAGAGATGATTAAGGTAAAATGAGGTCGTATGGCTGAGCCCTCATCCAGTACAACTGGTGTCCTTATAAAAAGAGGAGGTGAGGACAGAGACATGCATGCACACAAAGGAAAGACCCTGGGGAAAGGACACGTGCGGTGAGGACACAGTGAAAAGGCAGCCACCTTCAAGCCAAGGAGAGAGGCCTCAGGAGAAACCAAACCTGCCTACCCCTTGATCTGGGACTTCCAGCCTCCAGAACTGTGAGAAATAAATCTCTGTTGTTTAATCCACCCCGCCCATGGTACTTAGTTTAGTGCTAAACCATAGATGCCAAAAATAAAGGAAATTAGGATTAAAAATGAAAATAATTTAATAAACTCTCTCCCTGTCTCTTGTGACTCTGCTGAGCAGTGTAGCAATTTGAAGAGCCAGTGGAAAGGGCCAGGTGCTTCGATGAACAGAAAGTGACTGTGATGACTCATAGACATTTTGGGTGCTGCCCCAAGTGAGAACCTATGCAATGTGTCTTTAAGAATCTTTGACAAGAAGTTTAGTCACTTAGAAAATGTGAGTTGAACTACTGGCAAAAATGACAGCAAAATTATTAGGAGCTCAAAAAGTGTGCTGCATTATTATTGATATAAAAGCACCAAAGATCTCACAGTACATATAATTTGAAAAATATACTTTCTCTAGAATTTGCAAAATAACCATTCTCAGTTTTCTTGACTGACCATTAAATGCAGAATTCTTATAGACACCACTGAGATAGAGTATCCTAATGGGCCTTAAAATTATGTTGATAATGTTACATAATATGTGACTAAAAGAAGCCTACAAGTTATTTCCCTAAGAAACCAGCTGGTTTTCTCTGTGCTAAAAGCACATTGTGGCTACAATGACATAAAGCCTTTTCTATTATATCTTATCAAGTTTCCTCAATTTGGTGATTACAGCATTTTCCCTACAAGACTTACGTTTTCTATCATTTGCTTGTGTGGCCTTTGGCAACTTGCAGGTGTTTGCTCGGAAAGAAGTGGCACGTTCCCAAGATGACAAAATAACCTGCTGTTCTAAAAATTCTGGGATTCAGGAGCAAGTCAGGCAACGCGAGATGATTTCTGCCTATTTCCGGGATGTATTACGCAGCCGACCTGCCACTGCGGCTGATGGTTTTGCCTGTTAACAGCTGCTGAGCACGTCCGCCAAAGAGGGGACGGAGGCACAGAAAAGCTGTGAGATTCACCTGAGGCGGTGTGTCTACATTCACAGCTCAGGAAACAGGTCTACTGAAGTAGAAACTGAGAGCTGATGCAAGGCTAGTCATCAGTTCATGTCCTCTGAATGCCTACTGTGAACCCAGCACTCCCACCCTCTACCTGTGGATGTGATCGTCTGTGCTGCCATGGAGAACTGAAGGGTGTCTACAGATTAGCCAGCTTTATCTTTACCCACATGTTTGGCAAAAATACAGAGGATTTCAATCATACCTATTCTGTGGGTGATTTTAAGGCATTATGCACTCAGATTTTAATTCAACTAACAGCTTTAGAGCATCTCTGTTCATTAGGAATACATGCAAGCTACATGTGTCACTTAAAATTTTCCAGATGCCACATTTAAAAAGCAAGAAGTAGCAGGTAAGATTAATTTTTTTTTTTTTTTTTTGAGATAGAGTCTTACTCTGTTACCCTGGGTAGAGTGCAGTGGTGTCATCATAGTTCACTGCAACCTCAAACTCCTAGGCTCAAGTGATCCTCCCACCTCAGCCTCCCAAGTAGCTATGACTACAAATGCCCACCACTGTGCGTGGCTAATTTTTCTATTTTAGTAAAGACAGGGTCTCACTCTTCCTCAGGCTGGTCTCAAACTCCTGACCTCAAGCAATCCTCTCGCCTCAGCCTCCCAAGTAGCTGGCACTATAAGTTTGCGCCACCATACCCGGCTAGATTAAATTTGATAATATATTTTATCGGGAATATATACATTGAGTTGCAATGTATGCAGAATATTATCATTTCAACATGTAACCAATATTAAGAAACATTAATGAAATATTTACCTTCATTTTTATACTAAGTCTTCTAAATCTGATATGTTTTCACAGTCCATCATGATTTGGGCACTAACTTTTAATCTGAAATGCTTGATCTGTATTTATATTTCATAAAATTTATAGTTGAAAAAGTAGATTCATTCACATACCCAAGTTGTTCCAAACAATAACTAAATTATGAGATTTTAAATTTAATTGAGATTAAAAATTCAGCTCCTCAGGTACACTAGATATATTTCGGGTGCTAAGAACCACATGTGGCTACCGTATGGGATGGTAAGCCACTGAGCGTCTACTATGTGCAAGGCCCAGAACAAATGAGTGTCACAATAGGTACTGCAAGGATAAGTCAGGCATAACCCTTGTTTCTGGGGGTGGGAGGTAGGGGATGGTATGAACTACAGAAAGGAAAGCATTCCAAGGAGAGAAAAGGGCATGTGCAAAGGAAGACTGATGGTAAAGCTCACAAATATCTGTAGACTGGCAGTTATGGTTGGGCACATCCCTAGAATGGTGGGAAATAAGGTTTAAAAGGGTAGCCTCACACAGCACTGCTGATAGCCTCAAATGGCAAGCCAGGGAGTTTGCCCTAAATACATTGTCAATGGGGAAAGAGTTTCTAGTGAGAAGAATGGATCTGAGCTGTGTCTTGGGAAGATTCACTTCGCCTTGATGTGAATGATGGATGGAAAGGGGACGAGCCTGGCAGCTAAAAGACCAAGTAGCTACTGCACTAGCAAAATATAATTTTGATCAAGCAAAATATAATTTAAAAAATGGTGGAGGTGCTAGGAAGGAAAGAAAATCAGAAATTTAATAAGTGCATATGTAAGGATCTTGCATTTGGCAATACAGAGAGGAAATCAAAGAAAGGCAGGAGCATACTAAAATAAGGAGTATAGAAGAAAGGCTGCATGGAGAAAAGTTACTTCTAGTGTATTTGCATATAAATGTTTTAAAAGATTGGAATATATGTGCATATGGGATAGAGGGGGACCTTTGGGCGGACATGAAAAGAAATCAAAATCTATTTCTAGACCTGCCAAATTATCAGAATGTACAACTTTCTGAGAAACAATGCACAGTATACTGGTCCTACAGTGGACAGGCTGCAGAAATTCAGTTATGGTACTATTCATTAGGAAGCGATGCAGTTGTTAAAAATTATTGCTCTTGAATTATATTAAGGGATGTGGGAAACTACTCAAGATACATTCTTAAATGAAAATTTTAAGCTTGGAAGATAGGATTCCAATTTTATTTCAAAAGGATACACATCCACCTGCTGTTGAGCACAGAAAATGTGTGGGTGGGCACACGCCACGCTGTTATCAGGCACAGGTTATCTCTCGGGAGTAAGACTGAAGGGGGCAAGAGCTTTTACATTTTATATTTTGCCATTGTTTGAATGTGCTATAGAGAGCTTATTTTACTTTTAAAAAGGGAGAGAAAGAAAAGGGTAAAATATGTATTCATACACCCAGAACAATGAGTGAAAGGATGTATATCAAAAATTGTCTCTGGGTCATTTTTATTTTCTTATTTACAAATTTTTTTGTATTCCAAGTAAATGTGTAATGCTTCTATAACCAGAAAATGTCATAAAAGAAATAATCTACTAACATAATACTGATGGTACAATCAATTTTAAATTTCTTTGCAAGGCCAAAGGTTATAGGGTTATTAGGGTGTTCTTTAAATTTCTTTTGCTTCTTTGGGGTTCATGCTTATTTTTATTGCTGCTGAAGCTATGTCTACTTTTTTTTTTTTTTTAAATGATTTCCATTCAATGTGGCCAAAAAGGAAAATCGAGGCCAGCCGCAAGGCAAGCCTTCCTGAGAGAAGACAAAAAGCCTCTGTAACCTGTGGAATGAAAACTTCACCAGTAGAACGTGACTCTTTTGTCATGAATGACTTCAATTGCTGGTGGACAGAAATTTTTAACAAGAACAAAGAGCATCAGAGCAATTTCGGTGCTCTGGTTGTCACTCCAGGGCAAGCGCACTGGTAACTTTATATCACAGTGACGAGAACAAAGAACAAGGTGTCCCATTCACTGTGAGGCTCCTGCAACCAGAGGGTCTCAGGCCCTCGCAGAGCCTTTCGCTGACGTGGAAACAAGAAGAAAATCTCAAGGAGTGTGCAAGGGGCTGAGAGCAGGTAAATCATCATCAGCCATATAAATAACAGCAGAAAATGGGCAGAAGAGATGAAAAGATGCCATCTGATCATTCACCGATGGAAAGATGTGCACTAAATCAGGGCCTTTTCTGTCTGACGCTGTTGTTTTTACGGAACAGCTAAGCACCCAAGGAAACACCAGTTGGGTCTTAAAGACAATTTATAGCTGGTTGGCCTCATTGCACCTGGCTGTTTTGACAGCAGGTTTTGTCAGTTTATAGCAGAGATTCTTGTCTACACTATAAGCTGTCACTAATGCAACTAGACCTTTGGAAAAAATGTACCGCTCACAGGCAAATCTCTCTCTTCCACATACCCCTCCCCCTTTTAATGAAAAGCAAAAGCCTCCTGCTGGTGGAAGGGCCTCCTACTCTTCAGGGGAAATTACATGGCCCTGGCAGTGAGAGGGTCAGCCCCAGCGCCACAACCCAAGTGGGGAGCGCCTGCTTCTGGGGAGGGATTAAGGACTCTTTCTTTTCCCTTCCCTCGGGGCTGAGTGCTGCAAACAGCAGCCTTGTTGTTCCAGGCCAGGAAATTCAGGAGCTGGCTCTCTGAGCCCCGGACTCTTCCCTGCTTCCAGGCCACACCAAGAATGTCTGGGAGCCTTGTGACAGCCTGGCTTAGGAACATGAGGCAAAAGGCTTTGGAGAGCGCACTGTCCACCCCCCCTCCCCCACAACCCCATCTGAAAAAAACCAAGGGCAAGGCTTGGCTACTCACAACCACACAAACCTTAACTTGTTTTCCCTGCATTGTTGTACTCAGTGAGTGGTCTGGTCTACAAGTCACCTTCTTAGAAACCACAGGACCTCATTGTCATATATGTGAGTGGAAAGCGCTGCCTCCCAGAACCAGGGGCTGCCTGGCCCCACGCCTGTTTCGTTTTATTATTTTTTGTTCCCAGAAGGATTGGGCCAAAGAAATAACTTTTAACGGGTGACACACATTCCTGAACCTAAGGCCAAGTGTCCTTTTTTAGGAACGAGCTAGTGGTGGCTGGTGGCCGGGTGGTGGAGAAGGACAAAGATGCGAGTGGAGGGGTGGAAAGGTAATAGAGAACAGCCCCTCCCGTGCCTTCATTTCATGCTTCACAGACATTCACTGACATTCACACACTCCCAAGGGGAAGCTCATGTAACCAGCCATGAAACCAGAACGAGCAGGCTGAAGGGGCTGCTTGCCTGGGCCCAGGGCAGAGTTTCTCACTGCCACGGGGGTCTGTCCCAGACCCCAAGGCCCACTACAATGGGTCAGGCCCCATCTGCAGCTGCTCTGGGGGCTGCGGGCTGGGAAAACCTCAGACCTCCAGCATCCTCTGACCGCCCATCTGGGATGTCACCCTCACACTTCCCAGGTCCCAGGCTCTTGCTAAGGTCAGCATTCGAGTTGGCGAGGGGGCTTGGGCTGTCCAATAGGCTTTGGAAGGCATAGGACCTGGGGTGAGTGGAAGAGAAGAGGAGGCTCCAGGCCAGGAGATGCCCATGAAGCCAGGGCTGCCCAGGAAAAAGTTTCTCCCTTAGAATTGCCCATGGACTGAAATGGAAGGAGAGAACAAAATCTCGGGTAGGGGTGAGCCCAGGTTCCTATGACAGAGAAACAAATCTAAACAGGTCATCCAGGTGAGGAGGCCAGCCTGAGGCAGGAACCTGAGGCAGAGCCAGGGAGGCTGTCCAGGGCAGGCACTCTGGGGAAAGGAGGAACAGAAGCCATGGGTACGGCGGGCCAGAGGAAAGCCGTAGCAAACCAGCTCGCTTGTCTGGCTACACCCTGAACGCGGGGTTGGAGGCCAGCTGCTCCCCGCTGAGGGCATTAAACTATTGCCTGGAGACTCCACCCAAAATATACACCACCCTTTAAGAAAGCTCATTTAACACAGTTCAGAGGCTACTGTCATGTCCACCTAGAGCACCACAGTCACTTGATCAGCGGCCAGAGGCACGCCCCATGATGTCAGGCTGAAATGGGTGGGAAGACCAGTATTTTCCTGACTTACGGACACTCCACCTCAGTAAGATAATTACTTTTATATGCATATATTCAGTACTCATTGTCACGACTGATATGCCAAGTAGCAAACTTTACTATTCTCCACAGACTCTCCTAAAGCATTATCTTGAGTGTACCTTTGGTATTCCAGAACTCTCAAGCCAGTCTTGGAAGATGTTTTCAACAGACAACTCAAGCCTGTAGAAATAAAACAACAAAAAGTAAAGGATTAAAAAGCTACAGAGCACTTGTTACACAGAATACTTCTCTCTACCTACGTGGGCACATCACAGCACCAATCTTCCAGAAGTCGCTGCTTTTTGGAGCAAGGGCAATGCTCCCCTGGGATAAAGTGTGGAAGGAAACCCAGTCACATCAGTGTAGCTTCTCCTCATCAATAACAATATGCACGATGGACCCGAAGAACCACAGGCACACCAGAACAGGTGCTTTTAATGCTTCAAAAGGAAGTTTTTGGTTGGAAGAGCCAATTTAGGGAGGATAAGGCATATTTATAGGACATATCAGGCATGACTGCTTCCTGGAGAGTGGTGAAGCAAAGTGGAATCTGAACATCATAGCATTCAGTGCATCAATCAACAAAATTTGTACTTTATAGTAACAAGGGGCTACGTTATGCCAAAAAAAACCCAAAAACCAAAAAACAAATAATCAGACCACAGAGAGGCTCAGATACACGGAATCAGTGTGGCTTCCTTTGTCCGTTTTCAAGCAGGCCACATTCTGCTTTATTTGAAGTATTAAGATTGGTTGTTATGTCTGATCTCAAGTCAGCTGAAATTCTTTTGCTTTCATGCCCTGCTGACTTGACTACTCCTTAAAATTACCAAGTATCCAATATTTTGAGGGTCAACAGACTTTAGGTTGTGTCTTCCTGTCTTCCTTGGCTAATGCAGTTTAAAGCAAACCCGTCCTCCACCCACTTCTAGATAACTCCCCATGCCTGGAATCTCTGCTTACAGAGAGGTCTTCTTGACTTCCTCCCAGACTGAAGCAAGGCCTCCCCCGTGTACCTAATACCCATCACACTCCCTGTCCTCTGTGTCACGGCGTCTATCACAGCTTGTAACTGTGAGTTATTTGATTACTTTGTTCTTACTGTTTCCTCACTGGATCAGAGCTCTCTGAGACGTAATCCCAGCACTTAGAATAGTTTCTGGTATGAAAGAGGATCCTCATAGATATTTTTTATTTGAATGAATGAAAACACATTTCACTGCAGACTCAATAAAAATTATGCATTTTAATGTAATATTCACCTTTACCATTAATATATTTCCAAGTTGTTAAGCTCTGCATCTTTTAAAATTTTATAGATTATATACATTATATATACACTTATGTAACTATATATACTTACCGTCTCTCTCCCCTTTGCAATTGCAGAAGTTGTGCAGAAATACAGTGTTACGTGCGATGTTAAGACACAGAAGGCCAAGCGCGCCCCTGACCCGCAGGTGGTGTGGGCAGTAGTGAGAAAGGAGGGGAGGGAGGAGTCGGCTTGGGTGGGGCTGGGGAAAAAGGGAAATGACTCATTTTCTCTTCCTTTTCTCCCTCCCACTGGTCACTGATACACCTTGTCTTCTTTGGCCAGGACAAAAGCAAAAACTGCTTAAGGAGGCAACTATTGCTATTTCAAAACAGAAAAAATACAGGGAAGGAAATCAGGGCTTATGCAGAGGAAGTGGTTTGAATTCATATGAAAGATGATGCCCTCTGTGGGACTATGAGGCAGAAGGAAAGAGGACAGAAGTGGACAGAGGGAAGATGACTACCTCTCTAGGTGCTCCCGGTTCCCAGAGGCAGTGGGATTACTGGACACGCCTCATAGGAAAGGCCCATGCCACCATCACTGGGCCTTCCCACTACTTCTTAGTTGTCATTTAACAGCGTTAATCTCAGTGCGAATAGCCAAGGCCCCCCCCCCCCAGTAAGCTGTGAGAGTGTGGAAGCGTGTGTGTGCACACTCATGCATGTGCATGGATGTGTGCACACGTGTGTGCATGTGTGGTGGAGGTGGCGGGGACCTGTAGAGAGAAGGCAGCTCTCAGAGCACCTTCAGTAAGTTCTCTGTTCTTTCCCGAGCTTGATTTACTTGGGAGAAGGGTGGGAGATGCCCTTAATGGGCATTACTGATCTGCCAGGACGAGGCAAGTGGGGCTGACTGACCACTTAGAGCTGCCGTCCCCAACCCCAGGGCTGCTGATCAGTGCCAGTCCGTGGCCTGTTGGGAGCTGGGCTGTGGGGCAGGAGGTGGGTGGTGGGCGGGTGCGCCAGGCTTCGTCTGTTTCTGCGGCCACTCCCCATCGCTCACATCACTGTGTGGCTCCACCTCCCGTCAGATCAGTGGCGACACTGAACTCCCACACGAGCGCACACCCTACGGTGGACTGCGCATGCCACGTGAGGGATCTAGGTTGTGTGCTCCTTGTGAAAGTCTGACGCCTGATGATCTTGGGTGGAGCTGGGGCGGTGGAAAATAAAGTGACTCTGAGTTTCCTTGGGCACAGGGAGGAAACTGTCCTTCGCCGGCTTCCTTTTCAGCCAGGGAGGGACATTCCTCTCTGTGCCTGGAAGCCTGGGGCCAAAGCTCCTGCTTCCCATCCCTGGAGGATCCTCAAAAAGGCAGAGTGAGAGGCAGGCTTTGGAACTGCGCCGGGGAAATGGGTCTCTGCCTTTCCCAGTAAGACGCTGAAGAAGACGACGCGGACTGCAGGAAGGATTTAGGAAGAGCAGTCGTGACAATCAAAGGGGCAAGCACGCCGAACGCACGAGGGAAGGCAAGGAACTGGGATCAGGTCTCCTGAAGAAGACAAGTCTGAGGAGTGACTTAACTGCCATTTTCGAGTGATTTCACAAAAGATGGTGGACAGCTGTTGTGCATCACCATGGAGGAGGGACTATGAGGACACGGACATAAATTTCCTGCGGGAATTTGTTCTCAAAGATACTTCTCTAGGTGGGGCAGGGAGGAGGGGCTGGGGAGTCGAGTCCTGGAATGTTACTGAGTTGAGGCCCACAGTCTGCACCAGAGAAGACTGCAGAACAGGAAGACTTCTCCAGGTGGCCAACGTCTGGTGGATGCCTCCTGGGCACAGGAAGGCTGACATGGGAAAACCCAGGGAGTAACTGTCATTAGGGACAGGTGATGGACACCAGGCAGAATGCTACCAGTGCTTGCAGAGGTGGTGATTCTCTGAGTGTGGAGGAGGAGCCACCTGCTGCAGGTTGGACAGGTAACGGAGGATAACGAGAGGTGCATCAGGAGAGGCTTCTTGAGGAAGCCATGCTTGAACTGTGTTCTGGTGGGGCAGGGCCGATAAAAATGGAGGGAAAGCTTGTCCTGGGCACAGAGAGCAGGATTCCCAGCACCATAGTGTGCACACACTGTTCAGTGCAGCTGGGCTGGCACCCAGAATGAGGGAGGAAAGAAACAGCGTGTCCCATGAGGATCGTGGAGTCCCTGCCACTGGGCCTTGGCTTCATCAAGGAGGCTCTGAAGCATGGCTACAGAATGACACAGAAGAGAATGGAGGCGAGGAAGCATGACCAAGGGGACGAGGCTGGAGGCAGGGAGACCGCCTGGGAGCTTGCTGAGCGAGTTTCAGCGGGGGGCAATAAGAGGAGCCCAAGCAGGTGTGGCGTGCTGGGGACGGATCTGGAGTGGTCCTGCTGGAGGTTGGGAGACAGTGTGCAGACGATGGGCCCTATCGATCTCTGCAGGCCAACGTTCCATAGAAAGTGTGTGGCTGCACACAGTCAGCCTGCACCACAGCCTCCTGCCAACTCTGACGGTTAGTTCATTGACAAGTATTATGGCAAATTCTGCTTTGACATATGTAGTCAGTGCACACATGGGTACTAACGTACAGTGGCACTAAAAACAAAACAAACAAACACTCCTCTATCCACTGCCAAGTAAAGGCATAAAAGTTGTAGCTACTATTTATTGAATAGCTACTATGTACAAAATCCTATTTACTTTACAATAACTGTGCAAGACCAATATTATTATCCCCATCTTAGAAGTGAACAAATAAAGGTTCTGAGGGGTTGAGGAACTTATCCAAGGCCACATAGATGGTACTCGAAGAGCTGGGATTTAAACCTATGGTGCCTGGCTATGAAGCCCCAGCTTTTCTTTCTGTTCTAAACTTAGCCTTCATGACACACCAATTCCTGTTATGGTACAGACAAGCCTGCGGAAGGGGAGAGCCCGTGCCTGCTCCAAACCATGCTGACTTCCCCTTCCTGTTAACGTCTCTCCTGCTGCAGTTGCCCTGTTTGTCAGCCCTTTGATTACATTTTTGAAGAGATGGGGAGACCCTTGAGGGTGGGGCACAAAAGTGTGAGAGTCCACAGGGCCGCTGCACCCAGGAGCAAAAGACACTCTCCCGTGAATGAAGAGAACATGTGTTTTCAGATCACTAGCCTTTGGATAGGCTCAAAGCATCTTATAACCATTATTACTTCATTTCTTATAATACCCTAGTGAAGTGAGTGTCGATTGTTGTGTGGCTTTTTAGCAGACAGAGAAACGGCAGCATAGGAAGACTCTGGCCAAAGCCAGGCCAGGCAGAGAACTAAAGAAAAAACCCAGTTTCCTAAATTCCCAGTATCAGCGCAGATATCACAGTGCACTATGCCCTGTTGGTGACTGCTAATGTGGAATAAAATGTTAAATTATGAGAGGAAGATGAAAGCATTAACTTCAGTTCCTAAAAAAATACTTTTAAAAGGTACTATACGTACATGACCTCACCTCCCGAGGAAATTATGAGAAACCATAACAAAATGTTTAATTTTCAGGGAAGAAATGGACTATGTGTTTTAGGAAAAAAGATAACATGCAGGTAGTTTTTGGTGTTTTGATCATAATTATTGAGATGACAGTACAGGTGAATTTTTAGGTCTGGGTTTGGATACATGCAGTGGTAAAGCAAAAAGTTGACTTTTTCAAATCAAGACGCTCAGAGTCTAAGCCAATGGTGAATTTTTTCCCTCTAAGATCATGTGGCTTAAATAATCACAACAGACAAGCAGAAGCATTTCCACTTAGCCAGAACCCAGGACTTACAGGAAATTACTCTTCTGCATGTCTGATCACTATGGAAATTGATTTTATACAGATCGCTAAAAGTACACACACCCATGACTGCATGTCCTCCACATTTGTACCAGTAAGCATGCACATCCCGCCTCGTTACTGAAACCCTGGCCCGAAGGCCACTCCCTCACCCCCATTCCTCCTGGGCATTGCAACAGCAGGTGGTTTTGCCCCCTGACTGGCTGTTCCCTCACTGCGCTCCTGCATCCTATGGGGCAACTCTGAGTTTCAGTGGTCTGTCTCCAGTCCCTCTGAGCTATAAATGTGGTCACACTTAGTTAACACAGCAGGGACAGCAGGGCAAGAATATGCTGGCCACCCTGTCATGATGCTGGTTAGAAAAATAAGCTGCGTTTAAAGCTGGGAAAGTGACCAAATTGTATGTCTCTTCGTGATGTTACAGAAAATAGAAATAAACACAGACTTGCATGAAAATGGTATTGCACACAACTGTATCTGCTTGCTCAGTTGATTTCTGAGATTGGGGCGACAAGGATGGGAGTTGGTTATTAGCTGTATCTACTGCTCGTGCCTATCAACTTGTTGCGGATCAAGAGAAATGACTTTATCACCCTCGGCTCCTGTCTTCAGCTCTTGAGATCCTAAAGATCACAGTCCGTCGGTGCCTCTGAAGGAAGGCACACAGCCCCAGCAACTGTCACAGGAACTAAATGACAGACCTAAAGATCTCTGGAAGTGCAGGCATAGACTAGGCACAGGCAAGGCAATGGGAACTTCAGAGCTCAGGGTCTGAAATGGAAAACGCTCTTGCTCTAGAATGCAACTTACATTCTGAATAGATTTTTAAATTTTAGTTGACTTAAGATTTAAGTACCCTCTCTACATGCGGGTGCGAGTAGTGTGCATCTCAAAGCTTTGTACATGGTAACTTATTTTCTTGATCAAAACAAACCATTTGTGCTTGGGTAAATAACAAAGGGTGTTGAGGTCGCATTTATAAAACAAGTATTCCTTAGCTCCAGGGGGAAGGAAAAGTATTAGATTAAAACAAACACATGAACACGCACACGCAAACGCAATAACTGATGGCAAAGGAAGAAGCGGTAGCTGTTGAATACCGCGTTGAGCGCTGGAATACTGAGCGGGCGAAGTACGTTGGATAAGGTACTCCCCAGGGTGCCCGTTCACCAGAGAGGCCCAGGGTTTGTCTGGATTTTCTTCAGAGCACTTTTAGTTTTATCTTACAGCGTCTCCCTGCTTCCACCTTCAAATACTCTCCCCTTCCACTCCCTTTGCTCCACTCTGATTTCCCAAACACCCGCCCCCCGGTATTTCCAATGCTACTGCACAGTGTAACTTAGTGGCCAAGAAAGAAGGGTCAGGCTCATGCTTGACTCCTCTATTCAACTTCCATGACGAATCGGCCCAGTCTTATCTGTGGCAACTCTAAAGTATTCCTCAGAGCTGTTCATTACTGCCAAACTCTACTGCCACTGTCCCCATCTCTGCCATAGATTCAGCTCTCAAGATCTCTGGACTGAACTGCTCTATTGGTTTGTAACTGGTCTCCTGGCTTCTAGTCCTCCTGGGCTCCATCTCTCCCAGACACTGCCCCCGCAGAGGAGCCTTTCCAATCTGCTGATGGCCCTCCCGTCCTCAAACCCTTCAGTGGTACCTCTGCCTGAAGGCTCAAGGCTGCAACTGATGAGACTGTTCTCTGTGTTCCCAGGACTCTGAACCTCCCCCGAGCAATTCCTACACTGAACCATAATGACCAGTTTCTGCTATGTCTTCAACAGCAGACCAGGAGCTTCCTAGGGCTGGGCATGGGATTTATTCCTCTTTGTTCCCCAGTGTCCAGCCCAAAGCCTGGGATGGGAGATGCTTAATAAAGAATGTTAAATGAATCAAAGCAAGAGAACAACACAAAGGCAGTATGACACACACAGTGCCAGCCCCTGAACACTAACTGGTCTGATCTGAGAAACCTTGCCCTGCTCAGAACAGCTCACGTGCCTAGCAGATGTGCCTGAGGATCAGTTTGCAGCAGGGGCCAAAGATTAGAGGCTTCGAGGGGTAGGTGTGGGGCCTTTGGAGACCAAGATAAAATTGGTACAATATGTTGCATAGGTAATAGGGTAAACAGTCTGTTTTAATAGCTGAACTAGATTCTGAGACTAGTTAGCAGGCAAGATGTGTGAGTTTCAAAATATATTTTGGTATACTTGCTGAAATAGATTCATTGTAGGGCTGAAATCTCCTTAGCTTTTAAGGAGAATTTTTAAAAAGAAGCTAAACCTACTAGCTAAAACATGATGCTAACCGGGAGAGGTAGCCTATCAAAATGCATGTGATTGGTGTTTGGTGGCCACCATTAAGAGAGGTGCTGCTCTTAACTTCCACAATTACAGCAAAAGTCTCTTTGTGGGCCTGGTGTGCAGCCTCGATAAATATTCACAATGATAAAATCCAGGTCCCCGTGAGCCAGAGGGTTCAGGGGCCATCCAAATGAACTCCATAACCTTATTAGGAAGAGGATTAAAAGAGAGAAGACCTCCAAAACTAAAAATGCACTTTGTTGCTTCAGTGAAGATGGCTACATTCAGGCCCCTAAGAAGTTCTTCTGGATGAATGCATAGTCGCCACTCAGAAACAAACTTTGGTAACAGCCTAAGGAGGTAATATACAATTTCTATTAATTTTCTCTTTTTCTCTGCTTTAACTTCTAAGGAAACTGCTTTGTTCTATGAGAGGACCTGAGAAGTTATTCTGGGACAGGTACAAAAGAATAGAAAAAAATATCTCGTAAGTAAACTGTTGTTCTTGATCTTAGGAGTAAGGACCACATCTGATGTGATTTTCACATGAAGAAAACCCATATGTCTTCTTTAAAAAAAAAAAAAAAAGATGACAAATCTGAAACATTTCAGACCTCCCAAAACAAACTACACTTCCTTCAAGCAGACTCCTGAAAAGCGAACTATCTTGGCCAATTACTAAGGCTTCATGCAGTCTCCCTGGATGGGACTTTCTTCAGCATCAAAAGGCATGAACATGAAGAGGTAGAAACAAAGGAATTAATCCAATTATATGAGTATGTTAATTCTGTGTGATGCACTGGCTTGCTTTATGTGTGTGTGTTAAATGGGTACAAAAATACAGTTAGATGGAATAAGATTTAGTGTTCGATAATACAGTACGGTGACTGTAGTTCATAATGTGTCAGATAGTTCAAAATTGCTGGAAGAGAGAAATGGGAATGTTCCCAACATAAAGAAGGGGTGAAGACAGGCATGGTGGCTCACACCTGTAATCCCAGCACTCTGGGAGGCTGAGGTGAGAGGATCATTTGAAGCCAGGAGTTCAAGACAGCCCGAGCAAGAGCAAGACCTTGTCTCTACAAAAACAGAAAAATTATCCAGGCGTGGTGGTGCACCTGTAGTCTCAGCTACTCAGGAGGCTGAGGTGGGAGGATTGCTTCATCCCAGGACTTTGAGGTTGCACTGAGCTGATGACGCCACTATACTCTAGCCCAGGCAACAGAGCAAGATCCTGTCTCCAAAAAAAAAATCACAAAAAAAAAAAAAAAGAAGAAGAGGTGAATGTTTGGGGTGATAGATGTCCCAACTGCCCTGGTTTGACCATTACACATTGTATGCATGTATCAAAATATCATGTGGACTCCCAAAATATGGACAACTATTAAGTATACAAAAATTCACCAACAATAACATTTCTACCTGTTGAAGAAAGAATTTGGAGTCATTCTAAATAGAAGGTGGAAGATAAGGAAGTTTAAACAAAAAAGGCCAGGCGAAAATGCAATGCTCAGCAAAAAACTCTCAACAGCCTGATGGCTCCTGCACCCTCTCCTGAACTTGCATACCATCTCCTGCGCCTAGGCTGGTAGCGTAAGCCCTGATACCTTACCCTTGAGACACCGAATTTAGACTGCCTGTAAGATGGCTCATCAACAAATAGGTGACTGGCCCCGCATGAATCTAAGTTTACATCTGTGTCAAGGAATTCATTTCTACATTTGGAAATCTGTCACGTGCATAAAAACATAGCTAAAACTGTGGGTCAGAAATGAGGAGAGTAATACTAGCTCTTCTTCAGAGAAATGTTTAATTTCTCAAAATGCCCCCCTTTAATGTTTGAATACCAATTTTGCTATTAGAAATTATGTTTCAGGGTATTCACTTTAGGGCCCAAGGTAAGATAGAAAATTAGAAGAGGGTTGGAATGAACCTAGTCTAACGTATAACATAGGTCTTAAGCCTCTTATTACTACACATTTTTGCCTTCAGTTAAACAGTGTTTCCTTATATGAAGCTGCATTAACTGGAGCCACCCTAACTTTTTAGAACTTTCCTCTCCTCCATTCTTTTTCACAGCAGCTAAGGCCACAGACTGTCCTCAGCCTGCTTCCTACACCACTTTCAGGGCTCCTGACTCTGCGATCCTCGCTTGTACATGGCTGTGCATACCGGCTCCCAGCATCCACGCGGGCCCATCCCTAAGTCTGGCTGATTATCCTGTGACTCCCGCTGCCTTAACTAGGTCCCTACCTCCATTAAGAGAAGAAGATTGGCCCCCGCCCCCAGAGTTGGCGAGTGGAAGTGTTTGGCGTGGAAGCGTTTGGCGCAGACCGAAGAGCTGTGGGTGGGTGGCTCAAAAAATAATGGAGGGACCATTTTTAACATTAAAAGTAAAACTGGCTCTTAATTCCTAAATTAGTCATTACCTTTTTTCTTCTGGGATGTTCTCCAATAGCATTTGAAGGAAATCCTGGGATAAGAAAAAAGCAAACCATTAAAGATGTCCATCAGTAAATAATTCTGCCTGGAACCATGCCAGACACTGAGCATTCCCGGGTGCTGACCGCTCACCTGCTAGGTAGGAAAGCTAGGCCTATGCCAACTTATTAGACTGTACACTCAATTTATTAATTTTACAGAGTTATCAATCTGATCTTTTAGAGAGATTTATTTTGTAAAAGCCACAAAACTGAAGAATGGAATGCTTATTATTATACTTTGACCTAACCCAATAGCCTATTTATTTCACTTCATGTTTAGCCATTTTCAAAAGGCTGGCCATCGCGTGAAGCATTATCCCCGTCTCTCACCCACGGCCGCCTCTGCGGGAGCGTTTCCTAGATAGCCCTGCTACATACTGAACGATCTGAACTCCCAGAGGCTAGTAACTGACTTGCAACTTTCTTGCATTGCTCTGTGGAATGATAAAGACAAATATCAAGATGATAAATACGCCAATCGAGGAACAGAGATGTCCCCAAGTCCAACTGTGGCTCACGAGCCCCTGCCTCTATCTGCAGCCTCTTCTCATGCTGCTGTACAAATACTCAGTTGTTGGACATTTGAGATGGTTACATGATACATGATACATTTTTCCTCACCTAAAGGCATGACTTACACACACATACACACTTGTTTTTTCCTTGACTTTAGAAAATATCAAGCATCATCAGAAGGAAACAAAATAGCATAATTAACCTTCATGCACTCACCAACCCACAGCCAGTCCTGCCCCTCCACTTCCCTGCCTCCTGTCTTATTTGGAAGCAAATTTCAAACATGACAGAATTTCATCAATAAAAGTTTAGTAAATATCTCTAAAAGATAAGGACTCATAAAACATAACCACAATACCATAAGACCTAAAAATTTAAAATATGAATGTTCATTTATATTTAATTTGTACCTTGAGTATTGTGACCCATCATTCTAGCCCATCTAATTCTGGAATCTTGACTTGGTCTTAACTAGAGTTGTCAGATAAAATACAGGATGCCCAGTAAAATTGGGGGCATAATTACACTAAAAAGTTATTCATTGTTTATCTGAAGTTTGAGCTTAACTGTACTTTTCCGTTCCATATTTTTATTTGTTAAATGGGTAACCCTAGTGTCAACCTTTCCTCATCTGAAGGCTTGATAAAATACATTTTCGATAAATACAGAACATGAGACAAATAAGAATAAAATTTAACTTTCTTGGAACTTGATATTGAACAACAAATGAGATTTATACTTGAAGTTTTTCTTTTAATAAATATAAAATAATCTTTTTAAATGGGCCATTTAAAGTGTAAGCTCAGATGAAAACAATCTTTTAAAATGGGTTAAAATATAAGCCCAAATATGACAAATGAGAGTCACTCCAGACTGAAGCCCTCCCAGTAGAACCAAGCCTGCATGGATCTCATCAGAGATCCATTTAACTTGGAGTGTGAGATGGAAGCAACAGCACAGATCTTCATATTACAAGACAGACAGAATTACAGAGGAATAGAAATCTGCGAACAATTTGTATGACAAGGTGCTTTTCTTCTATCATCACACTGAAGTATAGCTATCACTACACTAGCAAAGCTAGCCATCCCATTTCTACATGTTTATGGTTGGTTACAGGACATTTCTTCCAGGGGCAAAGTCTTCCTACTAAGAACATTAATGAAGGATTTATTTCTTGCAACCTCTGTTCTTTTTCTGAGATTTTGTTTATTGCTGCTTCACCTACAGTAACAATACAAAGAATCACAAAACTAATGTTAAGAAAAGGGAGCGAAGGACAACCCCCAATTGATTAATGCCTCACAACCGAAGTCCTTCCTTGCATCTGCAATGGATATATGGAGAAACACCAAAGGAAACAAGAGTGGTAATTCAGAATGCAAAGAATTATTTTTGCTTGAGGTTCTTTTTTTTTTTTTTTTTTTTTTTGAGACAGAGTCTCACTCTGTCACCCAGGCTGGAGTGCAGTCATATCATCATAGCTCACTGCAACTGCAGATGCCTGGGCTCAAGCGATCCTCCTGCCTCAGCCTCCTGAGTATTTGGGAGTATAGGCAATGCGTCTGGCTAATTTTTCTACTTTTAGTAGAGATGGGGTCTCTTTTCTATTTTTAATAGAGGTGGGATCTCACTCTTGCTCAGGCTGGTCTCAAACTCAGGCTGAGCTCACTCAAGTGATCCTCTGTTCTTGGCCTCCCACAGTCCTAGGATTATAGGCATGAGCCACCACGCCTGGCCTTGAAGTTCTTAAAGTCATTATTTTTATTATTTTAAAAATTATTTTGCAAAAAAATTAAATTAGAAAGTCACTTATCACAGTCTAATATGTTAATACATTATTTTGCAAATCCTAAATTAATAGATTACTTTGTAGATTACTTTTTCATTGGCTCATAGATAGGATTTTTGATTCTTAAAAAATCCAGGTACTATAATTACAATTCTTACTAATTTCACTTCATCATCTCCTTATGTCCCATACCAATTTATCCCATATCTGCCTGGTAATTTGTGCTCAATTATGTGGGGGGAAAATTACATTAACTCAAGGGCAAGGGGGAGAATTTAATTGCATAAGAAGCAGGAAATTCAGAGTTAACCTTATTTCTGCCCTTTTGCATTTTCCATTTACAGATGGATCCTTCTTTACAGGACTGCAGAGCATAGCGATTCAGAATTCTGTGTGAATACAGGAGAAGAGCAGGAGATCCCCAGGAAGCCCTGCTTCATTTTTTGGGTGTCCTGCCTCCCAGCCGGTGGCCACTCTGGAGCATTTATTTGCCTCTTCCTGCCTCAGAGAGACCTACAGGCAACACAGCAGTTAGCTGGAGGCTGCCAACTAATGCTGGGATGACAGGTCCAGGAGTCACAAAAACCTAATGCTATGGGCATCTCTGAGACACAGTGTCTGGATTCCCACAGGCTATGGGAACGTCTTTCTACAGGGGTAGGTATTCTTCTGTTCTGTGCTCCGTCCAACGCAAGAGACACTTGGTCTCATCCAGGCAGTCTTTGTACCATCTCTCAGTGGAATCGACCCAATCAGTCCTTCTTACTCCCTTCATAGGCTCAATCTTCAACCATGAAACACTAGTTTCGTAAATCGGCATATACTCTTGGGGTGGACTTGTGACAGAAGCTTTTCCCCACTCTCTACAACGGAATGAAATAAAAAGAAAAACGTGTCTTACGATTTTCCTTTCCTTACCACCTCTTTTCAATTCTTTCATCCATCTTCACTCTTCCCTTCAGTGTGTTGGCAGTTTTGTGAGAGCAACTTACAAATCTTAATTGGACAAGAACTTCATGGCTGATTCTAAGATCACTGACAAAGCCAGCTAGCAAAGATAGAGGGGTCCCAGTTTGTTACCTCTACAGCCAAGAAAACAAAATAAAACAAAACAACAAAAAAAACCCCAAACTGCTGTTTTGAGAGGGGTCTGATTGATATGACATTTTATCTGGCTCCTTGGCAATGATTTTAAGTCCACACTCCAGTCAGAAAACACATTCCTTGAGAATGTTTTTTTTCATTTCCAACTCTCCTAATAATTTATATGCTAATCAGGTCAGTCCCAGACAGCTTGTTTTGATTTATACCTAACAACACTAAATTAAGCACTACAATTAAAAAAAAACAACTAACACTGATTTTGGCATATGGCTAATCTGGTAATTATTTTTTAGTCCTAGTGAAAGTATTCAACAAAAAGCAGGTGCATGTGGATTCTACTGGATAAACTGACACTGGCTTGATAATTAATGACATAGGACTGGCAATTTCCGTCAAGTATTTTATGAGTAATTATCACAGACGTGGGAAAGGAGGAGGTAGAAGA